>JACXGK010004341.1:0-38807 GCA_016801125.1 Novumbra hubbsi | reverse complement strand
ACCTGCACAACTGTTAAAAGGCATACTACACCCATTTAACCTGCACAACTGTTAAAAGGCATACTACACCCATTTAACCTGCACACCTGTTAAAAGGCATACTACACCCATTTAACCTGCACAACTGTTAAAAGGCATACTACACCCATTTAACCTGCACAACTGTTAAAAGGCATACTACACCCATTTAACCTGCACACCTGTTAAAAGGCATACTACACCCATTTAACCTGCACACCTGTTAAAAGGCATACTACACCCTTTGCAGTTGTCTATTCACTAGTGATAGATGGCATATTTCACATTATTCAACCAGGGGACAGAGCAATATCTTGTTTTCTTTTACTTGTTTTTTTTTTAATAACTCAAAATTATTTATACTGACATGAGTATAACAGTATAACTGCCCTTTTCTGATATCTACGTATTTACTGTAACTACACCTGCAACAAAAGCTGTCTTCTGGGGGATAAAACGTACACCTCTGCTATTATCTGTGTTTTATCCTACAAAAGGCATAAATAAAGATCTGTATAAATATAAACTCTGAATCTGGCATTATGATATTCTAGAGTTCTCTGCACAACCTCCGCTTTCACTGTGGTCTGTTGGGCCCAAATCCAGATCAAATCAGGCTGTCTATAAAGATGAAGGATCTGGTAGGTATAAAACAACAGGAGAAAGCTCTATTTTTCCCTTTGATAGGCCAGATGCCATATTTCTACTAGAATCCTTTCAGATGGTCAGTAGTGTGAAGGGGCGGGGCTAGGGCCTAGGAGTCAGTTTAGAAGGGGGCCATAGGTCAATTCATCTGTCATTCTCGGTGTGACCTGGAAGACAGGACCTGCCTCCTCAGTCTATGACCTGAAAATGGAGAGCAGTACAAATATATTCACCTGCACAGAGTTTTGTTGCTTTAGCTTTCCTAACGTAATGTAAAACACCCCTCGACAAATGGAAAATGTCTTGTTAAATTGGTCTCATCCTGCAAGCATTGTCCATGGCTATCTGATTACCCAAATTGTTTCAATCACTTGCATTAAAGAGGTGTTTTGATATTTGTTGTGGAATTTATTTTACAATGTAATTCTTTGTGAAAGACTTGTATTTAGTGGATGAGAGAGAAACCCTTACAGAAGTATTTTACCTGATCCATTGATTCAGGTTAACTGGTCATTCTGAGGGTACACAATCCAGGCACTATGCAACCACATCATGAAATTAAATAATTATATAATAATAATATACTGTGAATATATAAATATAACTATAAAACAACAGCCATCGTGTGGCTCCTAATGTATCTCTATTACATAATGTGTTAATCCAGTATGACAAAGGATAAGTCAATACATTGTCAGTAATACTGTATACAATCTTCAAACGTAAACATAATAAATGCGAAGGCATATTCCAAAGGTATGCAGTACAAATATAGGAAAAACACTAGCAAAGAGGGAGATATAATAACATGTAGAGTGATTTAGTAATTCTTTTTTGAGTAATCAGGATTTGCTTCTTGTGGGGTTTTTCATTTGTGACGTTTCACCTGCAGAACATTCAAAGTATCTCTCTCACTCTTGCTCACTCTCTCTCACTCTCTCTCACTCTGTCTCTCTCTCAACAGCAATCCTTCCCCATCTCCCTTCCGCTGCCAAGCACTCTGGCGGTTAGATCTGACCTTCCTCCCTACCTCCCCATAACCCCTCATCTCTCCCTGTCCTCCTCTCTCCTCAACCTCAGTACACGCTCACGTTTCCCCACTCCACAAGGTACTGGACCTTCCCGTCTGGCGTAACTCGTCTCGCCAAAATTCTCACCCCATCTCCGCCACCCCAGCTCCTGGCGGCCGCCCCGTCCCCCCCGCCCCCTCCCCCCCCGTCGCCCGGATAAGGAGGGACGTCACGCAGGAGGAGGGAGGGGCAGGGATCCAGCTTCTGGCCAGGCTGGTGCTGGTGAAGGTTTTGGTGGTGGTGGTGGTGTGAGGTGGACACGGAGTAGGGGAGGCATGGGGGGGGCACTCGACAAGGGTCCTCCGCACTGAGGAGAGACAGACCAAAAGAGGTCCAATAAACAGACAGAGAGGGTCGTATTGTTCACTATGGCCACTATGTATCCGTTTCACCCAGGCTCATCTACAGTAGGCTGTATTCTCCTGATGTCTAGATTGAGGGCAGGCCCCTGAGAGCCGCGTGGAGTCTGGTGGACACTGACCTGTAGTGATGCAGGGTCCTGGAGATTGCTGGGGCTCCATTATAGGTGGGATGATACAGGGCAAACATCCTCTTAGGCGGTGAGCTGGGAAAAAAGAAGGGATGAAAAAAGACAAACAACAACATTGTGTGCTTTTCTATTCTGCCATTCTTGGTCGGCCTGACCAAGACAGACTAAAGCAGCAGGCATCTCATGAAATAAGCAGGTAACACAAATGTATGTTAATGGTTCTAAGTAGTTATACTCCCTTTACATCAAATTGAAAGTGTCCCGGCAAACGTAATCTATTCAAAGTGTAAGCAATACAACAACAGTACCAACCCCAGATTCAGCTCCTCCCCCGACTTCCTGGTGTTGTAGAGGTTAGTCCCGCCTACGTAGCCATGGCAACATGGTACCAGGTCTATTGGAGTGACTGGGACTGGAGGCGGACAAGGCTGGACGAAGAAGACACTGATTAGCTAGTGTTTTGATGCAAAATCAGTCAATCCATTCACTAATGATACCTCAGCCACAGTCCTTTTGTGTTGCACGCAAGTATCTGTACTCCAACTGTGAATACATCTACATAAAAACCAAGATCCATTCAAATATCATTTGATAAATGTCAGTTGAAGAACTGTAAAGCACTAATATGACTGCCCTTTACTTTCCAGAAGGCAGAAAGGCTATCAGCACAAATAGCCAGATGTTGAATAGAATCTCCAGCCACCTTCCCAATCACACCTCTACTGAACGAACATGTTGTTGCAGTAAACATGGGCAGATGTGTCGTGACAGTGCTTTTGCGTCACATGACTGACATAAGGACTGTTCTCTTTTAAGGCTCATCGGACATGAAGTGATCCTTGTCCTTACTCTCTGTCGGTCACCTACGCTGACTATGATCCACCGATTGAAGTAGCTAAAGGAGACTGAGGGAACTGTGGTGTGTGAGCTAACCACCAGGTTATCACGAGCATCAGTTCGGTTCGGTTCCTCTCACTCTTCGCACATCATCCACTCATAACCTCCAATACTGTACGATGGCCCCCATCATATGAAGTTGTCATTGTGGTATGCTGGCCTTATCCCCTTCCTTTATGAGCTGCGCTGTCCCTTTAAATGAAGGTGCTCTGTCAATGCTGCCCTGTCAAAATGCCAGCGCCACCTGGCCAATCTGTAATCGACTGCAAAGTGCACTTGGAAACGCTCCCAGACGCTGCATATCAGCGTGTCTTCCCCTCTCACTTTCCCTGTGATAACCAACCTGCCCCCAAGATGGAGGAAGATTAACGTCCGCTCGCGATACAACAGTCTGCTGAAATACCACCATTCATTCCGTAACAGTTATTGTCTGGGGATTAAAGAGGCAGTCGGAGCAGTAGTGTAAAATAATGTGTATTTTCTCTTCATAGGCAAAAATATATCTCTAAACCAGTGACTATAAAGTGTTGTCATACTCAATCCGGTCCCAAACGGTAAACCAGCTCCTATTCAATAGCGTGGGAGGGGTAGGCAGGGTTATGGCTTCGGCAAATATGTATACGGGCAACAAAAGGCCGGCTATGAGGTGAACCTTTCCTTTGAACACTGACTGTAAGCGACAGTTATTTTAATGCACTGGAGCTGTGTGCTCCACGCTGAGTGGGCGGTTGATGGCTGATCTCACCCTTGATGGGAGCCTGGTTCGAGACAGAAGCACTGACCTGTGTCTCCATGATGCGCCGCTTTGATTTCCGTGACTCTGGACCCAGCGCTCTCCTCTGGCAGGGCACAGACAACGGGCTGCTCCGCAACACCACATGGAGACACAGTCAATGGCTTTCGGAGCGGCGCAGTAGGTTTACTTACAAAACAATGTCAGGTTGTAAATTTGGTCGTTTTCCCTTTAAGATTTCAGAGAATAAAAGGGGACATTTTGCAAGACATTCTATGTCCGCAAAAACGCAGACGCACACACTCACAGTCACAATTGACAATGCAGTTCTTTACCAAAATATTACCTAATAAACAAGTGCACCACCCTTCGTGATTTTTTCATGGCACAAAGATAATCCAAACTGTTTTTCACTACTGTAAATGTGTAATTAATTACTAAAATATATCTATAGAAAGACTTACAGACGACAGACGACAAATCAATGTAAAAATCTACATGCGTAAGGTTTTGTGCCACACAAGCCACCAGAACAGCTCTAATGCACCTGGAAATATATTCTAGGAGTCTCTGGAACACAAGTGAAGCGATATAACACCATTCTTCTGAAAGATATTCCCTCATTTGGTGTCCTGATGATGGTGTTGGAGAGCACTGTCTAACACGTTGGTCTAAAATCTCTGATGGGTTGAGAGCTATTAACTGGAAATGCCATAAAGTATGATTCACATCATCTATTGACCGGGAAGGCTATATCATATGATTCACATCATCTATTGACCGGGAAGGCCATAGCGTGTGATTCACATCATCTTTTGACCGGGAAAGCTATATCATATGATTCACATCATCTATTGAATAGGAAGGCCATAGCATATGATTCACACCATCTATTGACCAGGAAGGCCATAGCATATGATTCACACCATCTATTGACCATGAAGGCCATAGCATATGATTCGCATCATCTATTGACTGGGAAGGCCATAGCATGTGATTCACACCATCTATTGACCATGAAGGCCATAGCATATGATTCACATCATCTATTGACTGGGAAGGCCATAGCATGTGATTGGCATCATCTATTGACTGGAAAGGCCATAACGTATGATTCACACCATCTATTGACCGGGAAGTCCATAGCATATGATTCACACCACCTATTGACTGGGAAGGCCATAGCGTATGATACGCATCATCTATTGACTGGGAAGGCCATAACATATGATTCACACCATCAATTAACCGGGAAGGCCATAGCATATGATTCACACCATCTACTGACCGTGAAGGCCATAGCGTATGATTCGCATCATCTATTGACTGGGAAGGCTATAACATATGATTCACATAATATATTGCCTGGGAAGGCCATAGCATATGATTCACATCATCTTCATACTCATCAAAAATTTAGTGACGCCTTGTGTTCTGTGGATGGGGGCACTGACCTCCTGGGAGAACCTGAATAAAGAACCTTCTTTCAAAGTCAGTTCCTTTCCTCTTGTCATCTAGATCTAAATGGACCTCAACTAGGCCTGCTCAGTGTCTTTATACATGACTAACATATGACAGGAGGTTTCACATTTCTTAACCATATCATTCAGTACACCTTTATGGAAGCATTATGTTTCTCCACTCATTCATTATGTGTTTTCCCTTTAATTGTCACCCATCTATATTTGTGATGTTGCAAGAAAAATATTCACAGAAGTTGTCCTTACTCTGACCTTCTCCGATGGGTGATGTTGATGGGGGGGTCCGTTATGAGGGGGGACGACTCAGAGGTCAGGGGAGGCGGAGCTCGGACCTGGAGCCCAAAAAGACACTTCTTCTTCTTGATCTCTTTACCAGACACAAACCTGGATGACATCATAGGAAATGAACACAACTTTCAAAACGCGTAGATAACTTTGTGTAGCCAAGTCATCATTGGCTTTCTGATTGTCCCCCACTCTACCCCTATTCCAAAGGTAAGGCTGTCACAAGTCTGGTCATTTATACTTGTCTCCTCAGTGTCTTCTCCTATGCAGTGTCACTCACCTGTCCTTGTTTGAGTTCAAAGCGTTGAGCAGGTTGTGACAGCGATCTTGCCTTGGTGTGTCAGAGAGCTGCCAGGAAGATAAGAACCAGAATCAACAATTGTATCAACACTATGGTTCTGAAACAAATGTTGACACCAGTTATACAAGTAAAAGGATTTAGTCCAGCACAATAAATAACAGGGTTCTGCCGTAACGGTATACACAAGCAAACACAATAATTAAAACAAAATGCTATAGGTTATTACACCATTATTTATCATTACAGCACATTAGTCACAGGCAAAAATAGCAGATAGACCTGAAACGTATGGGATACATTCCAAAATGGCGCTGTTGTTAGGCGATAACACTGACATTTTCACAAGGCAGAGATAAGTGCAGACAATCACATAGAAACTCATTAAAAGGTAATACATTTTTAGAACTTAAATGACAAATCTTTACCGCTAGAGAGACCCTATTTAAATTAGAGATTCTACTGTGATTGGGCACATAAAAATGATTGACATTCACTGGAGAAAAACTTTTCCATTGATAATATAATTAGCTACCATTGTGATTTGTGAGCAGTCTCATTAAAAAGGGAATTATGGTTAAATGTAACTACAATACCTAACAGCCACATAAAACACATTTTGTTTATAATTTCAAATGAGCTAAATAGCAATGACAAGTAGCTAATAAAGTCAAAGCACACAATTACCACATGACTGCTAACTAATGACGCTAACACTTTCACATCATTTCATCATAGCACTTAAGTGAGGAAATATTTATACCGAGCCGAGAAGCAAAGAGTCCCAATTCTCATTGGCAAATGACATTATTTCATGGTCGAAATCAAAGTATTTCCTCTTGCAGCAAAGGGAGAGGTGGTAGAGCACCAAATGGGCTAAATCGACCCTGTATTTACAACAAACACACAAGGAAAACCCACAATTACATAGTATTCACAACAAACACACAAGGATAACAAACAATTACACTATATTCAGTCACATTACAAAAGCAGAATTATTTGATGAACTGTGGAATAACCACGACCCACGTTGTGAGGTATTCACCGCGGTCACAATCTACATTTAACTGACTACACACAGTATTGCCTTACCAGCTCATGGGTAGCCGTTGTATGGTCTCAGGTCCACTTGCACAGACTGAGCATTGGAATTCATAAAACCTTACAAAAAGACAATTAGAAAACCAGTCTTCTTTTTTTGTCTGTGATTGACAAGTTGGTAAAGTCAATGTGAAACAACTCATGCACATGGCGTCTAGTGCCAGCAAATCCCTCACAGTTTCCATCACCCGCTTAGCAGATGTTGGATTCTAAATCATCCTCCGTCGCAAACATCCTATTATCCTACTCTGCGGAATCAAGGGGTGGCAAAGTATCACAGAGATGGGAGGGAATCCTAAGCATGTCTATAACTTCAGTCAAGTCCCAAGTAATAAAGGGAAAGTCTTAAGCTCCAAGTTTCAGCAACTTTTAGGTTGCTACAATGTTGTTTGTCCAACTGAATGCACTGGTTTTAGGGATCAACCCAGATGATGCCATGATTAAAGACTAATTTAAGGTCTCTGCCAAATGACAGAAAACATGACGTCAAGAAATGTTTAGTTGGTGTCAGGTGTTAGAGTTTACTGACCCACTAAATGTTCATTGATAGTAGGGCCCTATACAAACTCAATATGTAACATTCCCAATGTTCTTTTCTTTTTTTTTTTCATTTTTACAACGTTCTCTCACAGACACCTTTTGTTTTATAAACAACACTACTTAAGGTTGTGGTTCTCAAATACAAAACGGGACCAATCTTAATAACTCCCTAATTAAAGGGTTATAATAATGAAAAACCATCAGTAGTTTACATTTCAAGGCCTGGAGATACCAGGAGAAAATGTTGGAGGTCTGGTAAAAATCATCAGAGAGTGAAGTTACACTTGCAGCTTTAATGAAGTCACAGTTTTTGATTCGTTTTTTCACTGTATGTCAAATTAACTGAATTGCTCAGACTGATCATGTGGGCTGTAGGAAATACATTTTAAGATATTTAAAACCACAGGAAATGCTACAGAATGGTATATACTGTCTGTACTTCCTGTTATAAAGTTGGAGTTATACACAATAAATTGGTTTGGACTGGATTAAGTAATGTCTACTTCTATGACATTATTTTGGATACCAAAACTTAATATAAGCAGCTAACAGTAACTGCAATAATCCAACAACGCGTTGTATACTTTTTGTGTTATGGTATTACATAAAGCACCAATCATAAAACACAATCAAAATACTGTAGCTCACCTGTCTCCATACAACAATGGTTTGGTCAGACACTGTGTGCAAGCTTCATGAAACCACTGACCACAACTTCCACACTGCAACATTTTTAAGTTCCACCTGCCGTTTAAACATTAAGCATTAACACTCTCCACTTAGCTATCATCTGAAACTGTAATACTTAAACAGAAAACATATTGTGTAATAAGTAGAGCTAATAATTAGTTCATAATGCATAGCACAGCTTCATTAACCCTAAATATAACATTTGAAAACAAAATGTTATTAAAGAAGACAACTGTTGTCTAGATAATGTGTCACTCACTCTCCAGGTCCCGCACAGTAGCAGTAACACTGTTGCTGGTTGGTCAGGTGCTGTGGGTCCCAGTCTAAAGATGACAGCTGATAGGGCAACCGCAGTTTCATAATTTGCATGAGCCGGGCAAACCGTCCTCTTTTGATGGCCCCCCCTCTCTGAAACAAAAGGTTGACAAACCGATTCAGTTCACCATCTATTCAAATCCGTACATTGAATATAGACTTATTTTAAGGGGAATGGTCCAGAAATAGAAATTCATCTTATTTTATAGTAGGTCAGCTGAGTGAGAAAACATCTTCCAATGAGGAGGTCAGGACAATTAGAACTACTGACATACGGCGATGAACAATTTAACTCCTACTGGAGCACATAAAAACTGGGACTGCTTACGTTAGCAAAAATACAGTTTTGATCTTTCTGTGGTTCCCCAATTCTCTCACATATATCCATTGCACATATAAATACTGATGAATTAGTTTAGAATTTCCCATGTGGATATTTTCCCTGATCCAAGAGGCGGTGTGTGACACAGGAAAATTAGAAGTCTAACCTTGGTTGCCACCGCAAACACACATTGTCGACATATCCAAGAGTTGCTGTCTGCTTCTGGCTCAATGGATGGAGTGTGGCACTCAGGATGATAGCCTGGGAACCAAGAAAGCAGACTGAGGATGCTAGGAAAACCGCTAGAAAGAAACCGTGCCATGATTTATTCCCTAATAAATACGTTTTGTATCTATAAACCCTGCTTTTACAATACTGGACTAACATAACATAATAAAGTGTTTTCTTACCATGACGACATTTGAGACAATTAATGAGAGGTTCTTTAAGAGGTGGAGCATCACAGATACAGCAAACGTCTTCCACTCCAACCGAGACTGAAGCAGAGAGGGGAGCAGCACAGATGAGTATGGGGAGGACGGGGGTACATCACTCAATAGTGTTAATTTATGTACATTGATTCACTTCCTTGCCACCTCATTGATTTCCATGTCTCCTGCACCCTTTCACATATCACTCATATTTGACATCAGATATTAGGCCGGAGTCCTTCCATTCACTTGTATTAAGTGGGGTTAACATTTCCTATGGAGATCACGGTACTACATTCATAAATACCTTCTGATACACCAATTACACCAACAAATCCCTTTTCTGAATTGCCAATTGTGTTGTTCAACAACCTAGTGTACAAGTAATGATTAATGAGACATATTTTTGATTGAGCTAAAAAACATATAACACCATGCAACACACCACGAACACATTAAGATTATTGACCAGATGATCTGAAGTGCATTGATGGGGTTAAGGGTGGGTGTTGCTGTGGAGGGACTGAAGAATGGTGATGGGTTCCGTCACAGGTGGCTGGAAGAAAGACGTTCCAGAGCCTCCGAGACACCTTGGAGGAGGCCCTTCCCGAGGCTCTGGAGATAATACCTGTGGATGACAAGGTGACCTGATCTGGTGGAACAGAGTGAGCGTGTGGGATTGAATACAGGAGAGGATGGTCTGAGAGCTAATGGTGGTTGGAGGGCATTGGAAGTCAGAAGGAGGATTTGTAATACGTACATATATATATATATATATATATATATATCAGGGAACCAGTGTAAGACAGAAGTCAGAAGGAGGATCTTGTAATATGTATATATATATATCAGGGAACCAGTGTAAGACAGAAGTCAGAAGGAGGATCTTGTAATATGTATATATATATATCAGGGAACCAGTGTAAGACAGCAATGCCACCCATTATTGTTCTTAACATTACAGTCTGTGTGGAGAAAGTGGAGTCCAGGACGATGCCATGGTTATGTCCTTGGGGGGGGAGAATCAGCTGTGTGGGGGTGGCCACCTGCCAGGTTTGGTGAGGGTATATTAGGAGCCAAGGAGAAGTTACGTGTTACCACTGTAGAGCTTGATGAAGTTTGGTTGCACACAGGTTTTATTGCAGAAATGCAGAATTTATAAAGTGTCAGAAGTGGGTTGAGATGGGATTTAATGCAGAAGTAGATGGTCAAGTAATACTGACAGCCTGGAGAGATGCAGCTAGCAGGATGCAGGAGGAATACTAAACAAAAAAAACAGTAAACATACTTTTTATTTCAATGAGAACCTGGCTTATCTTGTAGTCCTAATTTTACCAATATTAGGTGTCAGACAAAATTCAACCTCTGTCTCTATTACACAAAGCTCTACAATTAGGTTGGTCCAGCTAGCTAGTCTTGTTGCATGGTTGTTAAACAGGGCCTCCAACAATGGTACTCGTAATGTGACAAAAACTAAAGTTCATTCTCTTAAGTATAGCATTGCAAGTCGTCTCAGTAATTGTATTTTAACAATTTATTTTTAATTATGTGAAGGTAATCAAACTTAACTAGAATGCTTGGTTAATAGCTAACTGCTATCCCCACAAAATGCTCAGGAAGGGGAGCAATAGACATTTGCATTTAAGGTCAGTTCTGCTTTAACTTGTACGATTCTGGAGCTACACTAGCATTGAGCTAATGCTAACCAACTTGGTAAATATTCCTCATCTAGGATGTTATCCAGGCACGGCGCTACATGGGGGCTAGAGGGTGCTATCGCCACATCACAAATCTGCATAGCCCCAGTTCAGTCCCCTCAAACATTTAAGCATTTCAGTATTTTAAAAACAAGAACTTTCTTATAACTCTAAAGTCATGAAAATCTATTTTATTCTATGCCCCCACCCCCACCCACCACCACGTATTGGTCAAGCCTCCCCTTCAGTGCCATGTCTGATGTCACAGAAGTTTGTTTTCCAGCCTGGCACCAGAGGCATCTCCCTTCTGTATGAACTGTTTGAACAGAGAAGCCCATCAACTATGTCACCATCTCTTGGAAGATAAGGGCCAAACCTGTGCTACCCATCAAAGGTACATTGAGCCCTGTTGAGCTTCACAACATTCTTCTGTATCCCAGGTATTTGTCTCATTGGTGTCATATGCATTTCTGACTGGATCTCTGCATATCTGACTGACTGACTGACATAGGTTTTCTCAAACTTTTGTGTACAGTGTATACAAAATGCATCTAATGCGTGATTTTGCGAATGTATGCACTTTACGATGTCATTAAAAGGCTATAGTTTTTTTTGTCATGTAAAGTGAAAGCATGCTCTGACTGAAATCCCAATGATGGCGTTAAAAGTGACAACACTACCTGCTTTATGAGAAAAGGGATCCAAAATTGCACAGTGACAAAAACCCCTCTGCTTGTTAAAGCAACAATAAAAAATGATAATAATAAACAATAACTTGTAAGCCTTACAAGAGTGTATGTCTTTTCTTAGGACCCAGAACTCTGAGTTGTCCTCAAACCTCACCAGACAACACTGCTTGACTCCATCTACCTGAGGATAGAGGGATTGAAAAAGAGTGTAATGACTTAAAATCTGAATAGAACACTTTTTAAATGCACACACACACATATATGCCCACGCGCACGCACGCACACACACACACACTTACTCTTTTCACATTGCCGAGGTACAGTAGTCCATCACTCCATCGAGCTAACACATCATCCCCTTCACTTACTCCCCCCATCCTGAAGAGGAGTGAGAGAGATAGAAACGGGGAGAGGGAGGCGAGGGGGGCTCATGTGAAATGGAAATCCGATTTATTCACTGAATACTATGCTGCTATGGCGGATAGAGGTTTATGGCCTTATTGTTCCATAGGCACTGGGCCGGTTAAGGGGTTAAATTCTTAACAACGGAGCATAGCGACAGTCAAAATCCAGAAGACTGAATGATGAGAGTAAGTGCACATGCACAGAGCAGACAAATCATTATGACACCACACATGAGCAAACGCATACACTACTGCATGAAGACCGCGCTGTAGTTAGATTGCAACACCAAATAAGCCTCATACTTTGTTTCCTCATGCACTTGGATCCTCTTTGAAAATCTAAAACTGCAAACTTAATATGAAATAAAGGAATAGGCTGTGGACATCATTTTTGCAAATGCAGCATTTGTTCCAGTGCAAGCACTCAAGTCAAGAGACATGATAAATAATAGCATTTGCAGGTCAATAAAAATCAGCATAGACAGTGTAGCTGGATAGACAGAGACCTTCTAGCTACAGTACCTGTCAAGTCGAACTCCTCTCCGTTGGGGTCACAGCGATTCCTGTGCGGGCTTGACATGAAATGTTTTATCTCTTCTGTTTTCCTCTTGTCTCATTTACTGCCCGGGTGGATGTGAAGCCTACGTGTGTGCCAAAGTGGATGTGCATGTATGTGTCTGTGCCAAGCGCGTATGTCAGTCAAGCCGTCAGTGAGATAGAGTCGGTCCGTTCGTCTCTCTCCCTGTCTGTCTGTCCTCCGCGACGACGTTTCGTCATGTTTCTGTTTGCTCTCTTTTCTCCACCTTTTGATGCTACTAAGCGTGTTTGTCAGAGCAGCATGAGAATCAACCCGCGAGAGACGCCATCATCCCTGCCTCTCTCTCGACCGACTTGTTGTGACGCAGACATAAAACACAGGGAGATAGAGTGGGAGGGAGATAGGGCGACCGGAGGAGAGGCGGCGGGAACACCTTCCTCACATCGGAAGAAATGACCCTAAACCTTTGTGACAAGGAGAGCTGTGTCTTCTGAAGAATGAATATTGTTTTTGCTATTTGTGCTCAAAGATTTGCGGACGACGAACGTCGCTGGAGTTTTGTTGGCCAATTAGTGGAAGTTTACTTAGCTTACCTCATTAATGGTCCTGCAAGTTTGGAGTCCTGAGAAACTTTTCAAACTAAAGTACCCATGGAAGCGGTTGAGCTGCTGAAAGCTGCGCTCAAACGTTAGTCTAGTCACTTTTTCGTTTGTTAAACTCAGATTACACAAAAAAAAATATTGCCAACATTTCTTTTACTTTAAATAACAAAATTTAAATAATAATTGAGTCGGCATAATAATATTTTTTCTAATGTGGTAATATTTGAATATATATTTATATGAGCTGCAATACGAGCGACTGTGTAGATTCTTTTGGAAAAACCTAATCGTTTAACTCAGCTACGAAACGTTTGTTGCTGTTGTTTTTACTTTTGGGGGATGTACCCTTGCCTGATAACTTTCAGGTTTTGGACACTAAATGTAACCTATAGGATAAGCATAAGGAAGGCTAATTAATGTCTGTGTTATTTTAAGCACCTGCCATTGTAGTCATCAGTGAGAATTGTAGTCTCCCAACAAATAGGAACGGGATGTATTGCATCACATAATATATTTTTGCTGAATAATCTTGGCCAACCTTACACTGAATGTCATCACTATGCAAAATGCTTTCAGTTTGGTTTGTTAATTGATTATCACTGGGTAATAAATCATAGTAAACAATGCATGGCGATGCAAACAATGCAAACTTAACGTTTAACCTGTTGACAGTTGGTGAGTAATATGACTTGGACATGTGTTTAGAAAAACATTGCAGATAACAGAATTTAGAATATTGTTGTACAGTTAACACTTCCAGGGTTACAATGGTCATTGGCATAGCCATGGTTGTTGTCCTATCATGTAACCATTTTGGAAAACTAACGAGGAGTTTCCAGTGGGGTTATGTAGGCTGTGCATCTTTTTCTCTTTTGTGTGTACATCTTGTTTTTTGGTCGTATGAATGTATATAGCATATGGTAATATTGTTTTGTGCTCAAAATGGCCACTGGCATTTCCTAAGATGACAAAGAGAGTTCCTCATTTGCAACACTAGATGGCGAGCACAACGCACCTCCTAACGCAGTAGTTGTACTGTAGCTTTCTGGCAGCATCAAGCTATCAGGGTTTCTATTGTAAATTCACGGGATACTGACTGCGGGATAAACGTTTGGCTAAAGCAGGTATTCACCAGATAACTAACAGGGGTCACTGTAATGATGTTTGCCCATGCCATGGCAATACTCATCAGGAACAACCTCCGTTTGAGATGAATGGGGTTTTGCAATAGTTCAGGGTAGTGAAATGATTGTTGTAAAAGACCAAAAAAATACATTTACATATGTATTTGTTGTGGTGTTGACAGCAACATAACCATAATACATGCACAATAGCTGACCAATTTAGGAGCAATAAGGTAAAGATATTCCCACTTGAAGCCACAAAATTATATTATAGAAAGTCAAGCTCAATAAATAAAATAAACTTAGAAACTGTCTTTTCTGTGGGATTTTTGTTTATAGATTAACATTATGTCATGTAGTAAGCAGTTAACTGTTCTGGCCGAGCAACATTAGTCTGCAAATATTGTCACTGCAACAATATTTGTTCAACAATTAAATGACTATTTCCAATTGTGGGATATGTAACCGTTTGTGTAAGGGTCTGATGTAACAGAGTGAAGATGGGACCCAAACGCACGACTTGAGTAATCCTTCGTGAACGTTGAACTTGAATGATCGAGCGAGGCAGTATGGTCAGGGGAATAAGCCCAATGTGCTGAGAACACGAGGAGAGATGAACAGAAACAAAAAGGCTTGAAAGCCAAACTCTACGACGTAACGTAACAGTCAAATAACGAGAATACGTAGTCTATGTAAATGGGCGTAGTACTTGGTTTGAATCGACAAGGTGGTGTCGAAAACCAGGAAGCTAAGTAGGGTTGGTGATTATTGATGAGGGACAGGTGTGAACCGTTGAGTGTGTGATTGGTGACTGGATGGTTTGGTACAGTGATGAGCACATCGCTCAACCACCAGGGGGTGTAGCAGAGGCGGAAAACAAGTCAGGGGAAACCCTGACAGAACCCACCCCTCAACGGACGCCACCAGACGGCCGCCCGACACAGCCAGGATGGGCACGGTGGAAATCGCTGATGAGCGTGTGATCCAGGATCCGCGAACGTGGCTGCCAACTGCGTTCTTCTGGCCCATAGCCCTCCCAGTCCACCAGGTATTGCAGACCCCGACCACGTCGCCGCACGTCCAGGAGCCGACGGGCGGTGTAGGCCGGGTGGTCATCTATCATCCGCGGAGGCGGCGGAGCAGGAGCTGCGGGGCAGAGAAGGCTAGTGGAGAGTGGTTTTAATTGAGAAACGTGAAACACCGGATGCACCCGCATAGAGGTGGGCAGGCTCAGGCGAACAGCGCACGGTCCAACGAGGGCTTCCACCTTGAAAGGACCCACGTAACGCGGCGCCAGCTAACGCGACTCCACCCTGAGGGGTAGGTCCTTTGCCAGTAACCACACACGCTGCCCTGGAGCGTAGGATGGAGCAGGGGTGCGGTGCCGGTCGGTAGCACGCTTGGAAGCTGCGGAGGCGCGCAGCAAGGCAATCCGGGCACGTCGCCAAACCCCCCGACATCGGCGGAGATGTGCCTGGACCGATGGTACCGCGACCTCCCTCTCCTGGGCTGGAAACAGAGGCGGAGGGTACCCGAGGCAGACATGGAAGGGGGACATGCCAGAGGAGGAATTAACCAAGGTGTTGTGGGCATATTCCACCCACGGCAGGAAGGTGCTCCAGTAGGTCTGGTCAGAGGCGGTGACTGTGCGTAAAGCAGCCTCCAGTTCTTGGTTGGTCCGCTCGGTCTGGCCGTTAGATTGGGGATGGTAGCCCGACGTCAGGCTAACGGTCGCCCCTAGTCCTTGACAAAAAGCCCTCCAGGTCTGGGAGATGAACTGGGGTCCGCGGTCCGAAACCACGTCCCGAGGGATCCCGTGGGGGCGGAGAACGTGGGTCACGAGGAGATCCGCCGTCTCCCGGGCAGAAGGCAATTTGGGCAGCGCCACGAAATGAGCCATTTTCGAAAACCGATCGACCGCAGTGAGTATGGTGGTCATACCCTTGGAGGGGGGAGACCGGTAATGAAATCCAACCAGGGACGGCACGGAATAGGGAGCGGTTGTAGCAAACCCGCGGGGGGATGGGTCAAAGTCTTGCTTCGTGCTCACTCGGAGCAAGCAGACACGTACTCCCTGGCATCCCTGGACAGAGTGGGCCACCAGAAGTGTTGCTTTAGGAACGACAGGGTGCGGTTAACTCCAGGATGACAAGTGAGCCAAGAGGTATGAGCCCACTTGAGAACCTCAGCTCGGACGGCATCAGGGACAAACAGGCGGTCGGGTGGTCCAGTACCTGGGTCCGGCTGTTGCTGTTGGGCACGTAGCACGGTGCGCTCAATCTCCCATGTGAGACCCACCCGGATACATGAGGGAGGAAGAATAGGACACGATAATTTCGGATGAAACGTCTATAGAAATTAGCGAACCCTAGGAAGCGTTGCAGCTGATTTCTATCCGTAGGTGAAGGCCAATCGGTGACTCCGGACACCTTGGTGGGGTCCATCTCCACGCGTCCGGGGGAGAGGACGTGGCCCAGGAACTGGACGGTGGTCACGTGAAACTCACTCTTCTCAAGCTTCACAAACAGTCTGTTGCGGAGGAGACGCTCAAGCACCTGACGAACCTGTGCCGTATGCTCGGTAAGGGTTCGTGAAAAGATAAGGATGTCATCCAGGTAGACCACCACGAATCCGTTGAGCATATCCCGCAACACGTCATTCACCAGGGCCTGGAAAAACGCTGGCGCGTTGGAGAGGCCAAACGGTACCACCAGATACTTGAAATGTCCGAGAGGCGTATTGAACGCTGTTTTCCATTCATCGCCTTCTCGGACGCGTACCAGATGATAGGCGTTACGCAGATCCAGTTTTGTGAAAATGCTTGCGCCCTGGAGGGGTGTGAAGGTGGAGCTGAGAAGGGGCAGTGGGTACTTGTTGCGCGTAGCTATGGCATTGAGTGCCCGATAATCAATGCACGGGCGCAGTGTGCCATCTTTTTTCCCCACAAAAAAGAAACCTGCCCCGACCGGGGAAGAGGAAGGGCGGATAATGTAGGAGATGCCAGCATGTAGAAGATGCCAGGAGACTAACCATTAAACAAGGAGAGATGGGCAGGGCCGTACAAGGTTCATCAACCCAGCCACAGGTCCGGTATTTGCTCTTTTGTGATAGGAGCAAAAGGAGGAGCACCGGTGTGCATGTTTATGACAAAACAGACTCCATGAGGATGACACCGATGTTCTCTAGTGGAACATGTGCTCACAGCATAGCACTGTGGAGCATGATTGGCATTTACTGGAGAACACCAGAATTGGCAGGAATGCCATTGGAGCCCCGTTCCTTACACTGATGAGAGCAGGTTCACACTGAGCATGTAACAGTAGTGAAAGAGTCTGTAGACCGTGAACGTTATGCTGCCTGCAACATCATCCAGCATGACCGGTTTGGCAGTAGGTCAGTGATGGTCTGGGGAGGCATATCCTTGGTGGGTTGCAAAGACATCCACATACTTGTCAGCCAATTGTCAGACCATACTAGTCAGACAAGTGGGTTTTTTGGTTTCCAACGACCGCTGTTAGGTAATTTTGTTCTCAACAAGTTACACAATGTACAGTAAAGATTTTGATCTTACTTTTTTTTGAGCAGTGTATTTAATTAAGCTGTCAGTTAAGTACCTGTGAGGTATCTGTTTCTCAAACTAGACACACTAATTTATTTGTTTTCTTGCTCATTTGTGCACTGGCGCCTCTCACTCCTCCTTTTCATTTTGGTTAGAACCAATGCGCACTGTTCTCTGAAGGGAGTAGTACACATTTGGTAATTTCTCACATGAAATAGCCATAATTTCTCAGAACTGATATAGACTGACAAGTTTTATTAGAAAGTTTTGTGTTTCTGGCCATTTTGCGCCTGTACGCTGATGTTAAAGATACTAAACTAGTCTAAAGAAGGCAACTTTGAAATGCACAGGCAATCCGTCCACTTCCTAAAGTTATTTAAAATGTTCAGGAACTAGCTGAATTCTGTGGGAATCTACAGGGCAAAAACATGAACAAACCTTACACACAAACACACTAAGCTATTAAAAAGGCAATTAAAAGAGTTTCCCCTAAGAAACAATTCATATAAGAAATAAGGAGAAGCTAAAACTGCAGAGCAATTAGCCTTCAAAATGTATATATTTTTAATAAATGCTATCAAATGTCATGTTGATTTTATCAAACTAGACAATTTTAAATGTGTACTGCCTCAGATATTGTTTTATATTGATGCTGTCAAGGAGGGCAGTGTCACGTCTCCGCCTGGTGACGGCCTCTCCCCTGTTCGCGTAGCCCCCCAGTGTTCGACGTAGCCGGCCTTTTAGGCACCACCGTTCGTGTTGGTCTTGTTCCCCATGTCCTGTGAACGCATCCCTCCCTAAGTCCTTGCAGCTGGTGCTCATTACCTGCGTATATAATCCTTCATGTGTCTTGTCTCTTTGTTCGTTATTGTTTCACTGTTGTGTGTTTGCACCAAGGTGCTGTAGCAGTGATTGCTTCTCACTGCATACTCGCTTTTGTTCTGAGAGGAGTTATTTACTCTTACCAGTTCTATACGATAGATACTAATAAATCCTATCTTGCATCGCCTGCCTGCGTGTTGGTCCAATCATTCTATACACCGCGACAGAATAACGAACCCTAGAGAAATGGACCAAGCAGGGGTCCTAACCATCCGTCGGCCTTGGAACAGAGGATGGCTGATCACGACAATATGCTGGGTCAACTACGGGACGCAGTGACGGAGATCCCGCAGAGACTACCTGTGCCCACGCCGCCGCCCACAGCCATTTCGCCTCCCAGCCCCAGTGGAGCCGCTATACCCCTTCCCCGGCTGTACGCCAGACGCGCTTCGGAGTGCCAGGGATTCCTCCTGCAATTGGACCTCTCCTTCAACACCCGAGCAAATGCTCTGTCCGAGTGGGAGAAGGTGTTGTCGCTCATATCATGCCTAACGGACAAGACCTTAACCTGGGCGAACTAGTGTGGCGAAGGGCCGGTCCCAAACTGGACCATTATGATGCTTTCGTTCTGAAGTTCCGGCAGGTCTTTGACCATCCCCCACAGGGCCGCGAGGCCGGGGAGCGCTTGTTCATCTTGCATCGAGGGGGCGCACGGTGCAGGAGTTCGCTCCGGACTCTCGGCGAGGAGTCTGGTTGGTGCGAGAGGGCGCTCCGGGACGCTTTTGCCTGCAGTCTCGATGCGGAGGTCCGCCAGGAGCTTGCGTGCCCGTGACGCCACCGCGTCCTTAGAGGAGCTCAGCAACCGGTGCTCAATGAGCATTTGCTGCGACAGTCGACCGGGGCCGAGGCCATGGAGATGGGTTCGTTGGTGAGCCGGGTGCGGGGATAACCTCCGTGTCGAGACACGAGATCCGGAGCCCCCTCGCAACTTCAGGGATCCAGGAAAGGTCAGTACGAACGGGGCACCCCTACATCCAGAGAGGTGAGACAAGGTGGCTTACCCTGCATGATCCGTCATTTTCATGGTCGCGGAGGGTACTCATGGGATGGTCCCAGGGGTGTCAGGGTAGGTGTTTTGGTATGTCTGTTTGTGCCACTGTGGTGGAGAGTCCACCCACTGTTTTTCCGCCGTCCGCATTCCCTCTGAATACCAGGATCTGGCACGCGTCTTTTCTAATGCACAGGCTAGGCGGTTGCCTCCCCACCGTCCGGGGGATTGCGCGATTGATCTTCGTTCTGGTTGTGCTCTACCTAGGGGCCAAATCTATCCCCTGTCTAGGGCCGAGACGGAGACGATGTCCGTCTATGTCAAAGAAGCGTTGGCACAGGGATATGTTCGACCCTCCACATCACCCGCCTCCTCTAGTTTCTTCTTCGTAAAGAAAAAGGACGGCGGTTTATGCCCGTGTATCGACTACCGAGCACTGAACAACGTCACGGTGAGATACACCTACCCGTTGACATTGATAGGTCCGCTTATGGAGACGATGCATGGGGCACGGTTCTTTACGAAACTGGACTTGCGGAGCGCCTATAGTTTAGTGCGTATCCGTGAGGGGGATGAGTGGAAGACTGCGTTTATCACCACTTCCGGGCATTACCAATATTTGGTAATGCCCTATGGTTTGTTGAATGCTCCATCTGTCTTTCAATCTTTCGTCGCAAAATTTTTTCGGGACATGCTCTGCCAAGGTGTCGTCGTGTATATTGATGACATCTTGACATATTCGGGAAAGCAGGCCGAACATGTTACCACTGTTCGAGGGGTGTTGAAATGATTGATGGCGCACAACCTGTTTGTCAAACTGGAGAAGTGTTCATTTTTCCAGTCTTCCATCTCTTTCCTAGGGTATCGCGTTTCTTCTGGGGGTGTGGAGATGGAAACCTTGCGCACCGAGGACGTGCACAATTGGCCATCCCCTACCTCTGTGAAGGAGGTCCAAAGATTCCTAGGTTTTGCCAATTATTACCATAGGTTTATCTGGGGTTTTGGCACTGTGGCAGCCCCGATTACCTCGCTGTTGAAGGGTGCGCCAACCCGTTTGCGTTGGTCATTGGAGGCAGAGCAGGCTTTTTGCTCCCCGAAGGCTTTGTTCTCCTCTTCCCCGGTTTTGGCGCACCCCAATCCTGATTTACCATTCATCATAGTTAACCTTGCAGTTACCTTCCGAGAACCGCATCCATCCGACATTTCATGTGTCTCTCCACAGGCCGGTGGTGACTGGGCCCCTCCAGGAGAACGAGGTCCGGGCGTCTCCTCCTCCGCTGCTGGACATCAACGGGTCCCCCGCCTATGCCGTCCGGTCGGTGATGGACTCCCGGCGTCGGAGGGGGGGGCCTGCAGTATCTCGTGGAGTTGGAGGGGCATGGTCCTGAGGAGCGGAGCTGGGTGCCTCGCGCGGACAACCTCGACTCGTCCCAACTGCGTGATTTCCATTGGCGCCGTCCTTGGGGCCGGCGGCCTCGCGCAGCTGGACGTACGGGGGGGGTTCTATCACGTCTCCGCCTGGCGGCGGCCTCTCCCCTGTTTGCGTTGCCCCCCAGCGTTCGAAGTCGCCGGCCATTTAGGCACCACTGTTTGTGTTTGTCTTGTTCCCCGTGTCCTGTGAACGCATCCCTCCCTAAGTCCTTGCAGCTGGCGCTGCATACGTTATTGTTTCACTGTTGTGTGTTTGCACCAAGGTGCTGTAGCAGTGATTGCTTCTCACTGCATACTCGCTTTTGTTCTGACTCTGAGGAGTTATTTACTCTTACCAGTTCTATTTGATAGGTACTAATAAATCCTATCTTGCATCGCCTGCCTGCGTGTTGGTCCACTCATTCTATACACCGCGGCAGGCAGACTGATCACAAATTTCCGACACAGTATCATCATCAATATCATCTTTACTGGATTTTGAGAAAAAATGTGTGGCATAAATTAATACATCCAAAAGATCTTCTGAACCAAATACATTATTCCCCTAAGACCTACCTCATTACAGACCAGTACAGTTGTGGTCAAAAGTGTACATACCCTTGTAGAGAACATGTATGTCATGGCAGTGTGAGTTTCCAATAATACATTTAGAGATTCTTTTATGACTTCTTGGGTCTTTTGAAAATATTACCAAATCTACTGGGTCAAAAAGTATATATACAGCAATGTTAATATTTGGTTAAATGTCCCATGGCCAGTTTTACCTCGATAAGGTGCTTTTGGTAATTATTCACAAGCTTCTGACAAGCTTCTAGTAGAATCTTTGACCACTCCTCTTGGCAGATTTGGTGGCGTTCAGCTAGATTTGTTGGCTTTATGACACGTGCTTCAGCAAAGTCAGGACTTTGGGAAGGCCATTCTAAAACCTTAATTCTAGTCTGATTTCACCATTCCTTTACTACCTTTGATGTGTGTTTGGGGACATTGTCCTGCGGAAACACCAAACTGCGTTCAAGGCCCAACCTTCTGGCTGAAGAATTTGAAGGTAATCCTCCTTCATTATTCCATTCACTTTCTGTAAAGCAAAGCAAAACTGGCCCAGAGCATAATACTACCGCCACCATGCTTGACGGTAGTTATGGTGTTTTGGGGGTTAAAGGCCTCACCTTCTCTCCTCCAAAAATGTCTGGTCATTATGGCCAAATAACTTGATTTTTGTTTCATCTGACCATAATAACTTATGAGAAGCTAAAGAGGTCTTGAAAATTTGATTGATACAACTTTCTACATCACCACAATTGATCGTTGAAGTTGCTGTATGTATATTTCTGACCCAGTAAATTTGGTCACATTTTCAGAAGACCCATATTATAGTCATGAAAAGACCAAATTTCATGACTGTTTTTTGTGACAAAGAAGTATGTGCCCCCATGATTCCATCACAGAAATATAAGAGTTAGAGTAGTTATTATTGGAAACTCACACTGCAATGACATACATGTTCTTTACAAGTGTACGTAAACTTTTGACCACGACTGTATATTACCATTCTCGTATGCGTCCTGGATGTCTATCTAGACCAGTGCCTGAAGTAGTTCTGCAGAATTATCGTGGACCCCACACACCCAGCAATGTGCTGTTCATCTGCTTACCATCATACAGACAGCATTTGTATGAGCCAGATACAGCTTTCATTTGCATGACATTAAGACATCCAATTCAGCAAGTACATTGACTGACGCAACACACCCACACGCGCAGTACATTTGTGCCAGACATGCACTTCGTAACTGCTACTACCAGACTCCTTTCACCCATGAAAATGTTACGTTAGGCTATTTTCTCTGCCGTTTGTTTATGTCACTTCATAGCAAGTCTAGGCAAGAAACTTTTGGTTACATTACCTGACTTAGGCTGCAGTGAAATCACATTGCTATTCCACATGACCTCTGGCACAATGTAACAATGTGATTAAATGTGATGTGCACAGGGTTTTGCTGTTCATGTCACTCCTGCACAATTTAAACAAATTACTTTCTGCCCACCCTGTCCCACGGAGGAGAATGAGTATTACTTTCTGCCCACCCTGTCCCACGGAGGAGAATGAGTATTACTTTCTGCCCACCCTGTCCCACGGAGGAGAATGAGTATTACTTTCTGCCCACCCTGTCCCACGGAGGAGAATGAGTATTACTTTCTGCCCACCCTGTCCCACGGAGGAGAATGAGTATTGTCTGGTGGCTTGAACAGCTGCTACTGTCCTTCACATATTGTATTGACTATACTTTGGTGTTGGTCGTTACGTTTTGTTTTTGGTTACATTTAGGCAACGTTTCCTGCCAATCAAGCTCCTGCCAATCAAACTGAGTTCTAATTTTGCTTTGGCAAAGATGAAAACAGGGTTAAGGGGTTAAGATTGTGTTAGCATTTAAATTAATTGCATACCGTATAGGACAAAGATGTTTTTACATTTCACAATTAAGGCTAAACTAAATAAGACTTTTGGCAGTCTCAGCAGCAAAATACACTATTTAAGGTTAAACAATAACCAAACCACATAAGCACATTAAAATGGGACATAGATAGCTGCGTTTTTACCACCCACATAGCATTTTGGGACAACTCAGGATAATACTCTATTATGTACTGTCTATGGATTTGTCGCAACCAGCTGAGGCAACACGTAGTGACTAGGGTTTTCTCCAAAGTTACAAAAGGGAAATAAATAACTCCTATTTATGTCAATAGGGGGCCTGTTTTGGGGTCATGAGGTTGTCGCGTTTCATGTGCCCCCTGTTGGAATAAAGATGCCTCTTACACACACACAGCCAAGGCATTGTGAATTTCAGTCTCTCATGAGACTGAGGAGATGAAGCAGGCAGTCATGTGTTTCTGAATGAAATTAGTCAACACTCGAAAGTGATTTAAGCAGAGATTTAAGAATATTAGTAAATTTAAAAAGAGGCAAACATTTTATAAAATAAAGTGCCATTATCATGATGAAAGCTTTGTACAGCGCTTTCAACTGAGTGATCAAGACCAGACATTTTAAATACATTTGTAATGCATTCTGTCACAAACATTGCAATAAAGAGTAATTCTGTTCCACATTTCAGCCTTTTGTCGTTTAGTTCTGGTCCTTAAATGAAAGAGCGCATTGACTTGAAGAGTTGTGCTGGGGGAATTGTTCATAAATATTCATTTTAGGGGCGTGTAGAAAAAAATACTTTGACTGCTACAGGGATTAAGTCATTTGTGCAAGGAGGAGGAGCAACAATAACAAATTCTCCCTTGAGATGACAAAGTACCTTTGCAAAGTGCTTCTACTCTATATGAAAAAATATCGTTGAAAAAAACGAACCATTAGCGGCAAAGTAATTGCTAAGTTTAATAAAAGACTAGAAGGTAGCATCTTTGCAATACATTTTAAAAACATTTCAGAAAGATTTGAGGTGTTTCACTATAACTAAGCTTAAAACATCTGGTAGGACCATATACAAAACCCTTTAAGAAAGACAATTAAAAAAAAAATCTGTTTATTCTAATGTTTTATTTTTAACACTTTTTTACATTTGCTTTGTCACGTTAGTGGTGGGATCTGCGCTGAGATGTGTGCGTGTGTGTTCCAGGTCTATGTGAGGACACGAAGTTAAGTTATTAATGTTAACGTTAGGTGCAATTTAATCTATCACTAGGGATTAACACATAACATGGAATTCAGGGTTGGGATTTAGGTCTGCACAAGGATATAAAAACAAACGTATTTGTTTGGCCTATTATTCAGTGGTATTGACATTAGGTTTTCCCAATTTATGATACCTTAGATAAATGGACATACTGTATTTCATATTGTACACAAAACACCCAGTCCTCGTCATAGACTATATTACCCAGATGACCACTCTCTGCCAGTGAGACATGTGTAGGCTGTTGCCAAACGTGCTGAGCACACAACTACAGGAACTGCTCCGTCAGAGCACCGCGAGAAAGGGAGTGTTCGGCACACGACTTGGCTCAGTGCTGCTGTCAGCCGATAAAGCTTGACAGGCGAACAGAAGGGCACACGAGAACTACTGATAGAAGATACTTTATCGACGTCGGTGCTGAAACGGATGCGCGCGACGTTCGCCCTTAACCGGATTTATCAATAGCGGCAGACACTACTATCAAATGCTAGCGAAATTTAGCTGACCACAGTTGGACCCAACATCCAACGAATGTAAGGCTCGCAGTAAGTTTATACCCTTATTGCCACGACTGACACCTTACATTCATAATTACTTTCATTGCAGGGCCTTCATGACATTGAATAGCTACAGGCAAACACCTTATATCAGGTATTTTATTAGGATACTAAAGAAACAAAATGAATTACAAGAAAACTTTAGGAAAGATATTACGTGTTATTTCCCATCCTGTCTTTTTTCCTATGATAAGAGGTGTACAACATTTGCACCACCTATTGGGTAAATTGAAAAGGAACATGCATGAAATGGGTGTTACCTAACCTTCTGCAGCCTAGCTACGGTGTGGACACCTCACTCAGTCTTGGTCAGTGTTTGCTTTGGTCAGAGGCAGTTTCATTATGAATGGGAGCTATTCAGAACTTAGGATAACCGTTGTTTGGGTGTTGTGGAAAACTAACATTCAGTGAGTGCACAGAAAACTCCTCCCAACACCTATATTCTAATTACAAATTAGATAGAACAACACTAATGATAGACTTTGAATGTCCTTTATACTAAAAAGTAAAAAATATGTCCACAACACATTTAGCAGCCTTCAAATAGTTACAGTGGTTCATGTCAACGTAACCCTCCCATTTTCCTTTCCCAGGAACTGCGCTTTCTAGATTTCTATCAGAGCAATCATAACACTAGAGAAGGAAGAGGGAAATGGATGGAGCGAATGGCATTCAAATTGAAGGTTGATGTTGGGAACAGTGACATGTAAATCATGTAAACAAATGCGCCTGCTGAATGACCAGCCACCAACCAAGCTTTAACATACTATTTGTTATATTTTTGTAGAGCTGAATAAAGTATTGTTTTTATAGCTTGCTATGTTGTTTCAAAGGCTGTGAATTCTAGTTCAGCACCTAAACTTTAACAATTCGTCATATTTGTGAATTGGTTTGCGATTTGGAGAATGTAAGAAATAGTAAGCATGTCTGCATTTTGAAACAGAAACAGGCAACAGAGTCTGTTGTGTCCCTAGCTGTTGGTGCCATGCTCCCTCGTAATATGCTGAGAGGTGGGATGGACCTGCCAGGGGTGGAGTCAAGGGATGTGCCCCTCATTGGCTACCGGCCCTTAGCGCCTGACGATGTCCCTCTCAGCAACCACTCAGGACCACTGACTGACAGTAGTGGACCAAACACATTGGAGGTTAGAAGTCTATTTCAATTTCATGAATTTGATTAGGAATGTTCCAAGTAACTTTAACAACCACAAACAGTGTTTTTTTGTGACTATGAAGACGTCAAGTTGCAGTTGCAATGTGATGAACAGTAAATTCCAGAGGGCTGCGTTTCCTATTCCCACGTAAAGACTGCCTCATATTAATGCATCTGTGGTAAAACATCTTTTGTTTAATCTACCCAAATAACTCCTTTTATACTGGTAATGGTAGCCAAAGCATACATTGAAGGGAAAATGCTTTAAAACTACTGCACAAACAGGTATTAGAAATGGGGTATTTAAAAAATGCTTAGGGTTTTGAAGTAATACTCTAGGAAGTGCTGGTAAATCAGTATTCATTTGTTTGTGATCAGAATGTGCATCATGTTTAACCCAGACAAGTTGTCATTAAGGAAACTGGATAGAAAACCCCTTTCACTCAAATTGTAGTTATATGAGTGGTTATTTGTAAAATATATTTGTAATCCAAATATTGGCAGTTACTTAAAATACAGCAACTTTGTATGTTGTTTTTAATACACTTCTCACAGTCCCCAGACCAACTAGGACAGGGGTTTTTAATACTAGAGCAGTGGTCTGTGGAACCTTGGTTACAGGGCTCCGTCCAGTTCCTTGAGTAAACAACAGATGCGGTCGGTTGGGTTTCAGAGAGCCCTCGGGATTTCACTAATTGTTCAAAAACAGACACCAAAGAGGAGGTACTTTCCATCAAGACATGCCAGTGAATGAGATTATGTTTGACAACGATACATCAAAATGCTAATCTCTTGGGATTCCGAAGTAGAATACAGGCACAAGATTTGCTGTCTTAAACCTTACTTTCGTTATATTGAGTAAATGTTATGCACTGCTTTTGTTGAATTGAAACTAAAATGGTTCTGAGAGTAGTTTTAAAATAGTCCAACGATGGACAAGATTACAGCTTGCATACTTCACTTTCAACTTTTAACCTTTGTTAATGTTCCATGGTCCAAGACCTGCAATAAAGGTTTTTTATCAGATCTGTCAGGCAGGAATTTACCAGGCTATTCTACTCAACTCACACAGACCTGTTTTTGTTATTTTATTATTTTGATGTTCTACAACCCGAAAGCGCAACACGACAGTTGTAATTGCGTGCTCTTTGCTTTCAATTCACTTGGTGTGCAGTGGCAACAAACTCCTTGGGGCTATAAAAAGAAGTTGCACTTAGACATCAGCTACAGGGGTAACTTCCCTCCTGTTTTGTTTGTGTGACAGCATGACTACTGTACATCCTCTTGGTGAATTATGTATAGACTGCCGTCAGTGGGTCAATGATTTGTGGGTTGTATGTCTGCTGTCTCCAACACTCCTCTCAGATATCACAGACTGCATCTTTGAGGACATTCTGTCAAGTGAAATGGAAACTGGCCACTTGTTCACTCTTTAATGAGGGGAAACTTCAGTTCATGTGAATGGGTTTAGACAGTGGAGTCAGGACTCATATTAACAAACCACCCCCTATCAACGATGAAGCTTTCCACTTAGGGCGACATACGTTTTAATGTCACATTATATAGACAGCAGTTTGTTTTTGCAGGTATGTAACTTGTGTGAAGCATTTCAACA
The DNA here is from genome assembly GCA_016801125.1 of Novumbra hubbsi. NCBI lineage: Eukaryota > Metazoa > Chordata > Actinopteri > Esociformes > Umbridae > Novumbra > Novumbra hubbsi. The sequence continues at coordinate 10,564 of JACXGK010004341.1, read as the reverse complement.
GTAGGTCCACTTATCTTAAAATGGGGTTTGTGGCTTATCATATCCTACGGTTGTAACCATGCAGTCTGTGTAATGGTCACCCCATTAAGATCAGTGGGTGGAGCATGGCCATTACATCTTCCTCATTGGCTGATTTCCACGGGGCTAGTTCAAACCAAAGTACTAAATAGTATGTATTTGTTCATGTAACTTGCTCTGGATAAGGAGTGTCTGGTAAACTACAATGTAAAAATGTGCTTAAGTCTGCAGGTAAAAAGAAATGTGTCATGTAGATTGTACTGACGGTAATAATTTATGCAACAAAATACACGTAGGAATATAATACATATATTTATATTGGCTGACACTATTTAGCGGAACGTACCTCCTAGTGTAAATGTGTGAGGGGAGAAAAGTGAGTAGGGAGGGGTGGGAAACTGAGAGGAAGGACTAAAGGACATTTGTCATCTTTAAATAACATTCCAGACAATATACTGTTAACCCACAATGTTCACAGGACAATACGTGGTTACCCATGTGCTCGCTTGGTAACCACAGTCCCTTATTTAAAGGGGCAAAATGTAGGATGTTGACGAACAAGGGATGGAAGTGGAACTTGAGACAGTGATGACAGGGGGGTGAAGATCGGAGAGATTGAGCCTCTTCCTGCTTTTTTCTCCTGTGGTGTCCTTCTCATTGGCCCGGAGAGAGGGGGGTTGTGGGGGAAGGAGAACAAGAAATAGCAGCTGTACACAACAGTACGTCCTGCTTCCTCTGTTTGTCTCTGCTCATTATGTACTTCCTGAATGGTGAGAAAAGAAGAGATGGAAATAGAGACATTGACTGTGTTGAATGGAACCACCAGAGAACAACAATGGAAACATTTGCAAATGTAAGAAAACTTTGTACTGCAAACATGAGGAGGCATGTTGGAAGATTTGAATGATATCTGCAGAGTCAAGCACAATTTGTTTTCAAGACATTTCTCGTGAAAGGAACCCAAGCCACTTATGTTTCGGATTGTTATTGCCCTGTGTAAGGTTTCACTTACAGCTCAGCAGTCTTTGTTTTTATTGATTGTTGAGGGATTGATTCGAAGATTGTGTGCGGTAGAACAACACTGTAGAGGCTGTTACATTTCAAGGATTGTCTCATTGTTGTTGTTGTTTTATTTCACCACTTACTGAGATGGGAGGGTTGTGGTTGGCTGAGGTTGAAACCCATGGTCCAGAGGACGTGGTTATGGATAACTGGACCAAGAAGAGCACATTTGAAACCCATGGTCCAGAGGACGTGGTTATGGATAACTGGACCAAGAAGAGCACATTTTACCTTTTTAAATGTACGGCTTGATCCTATAACAGGGGAATTAAAATGAGTACACTTAAAAAAATATGTCTTACCATGTACAATTTATCTCATACTTATCAAGTATAATTTATCTATATTCTTCTTAGATAATTGGCAGAACATTTAGCTTATTTCAAGCAAATGCCTCCTCAAATCTAGTTTATTTTCAGTGTAGTGTTGTAGTAGTGTAGTACTTCTGCCCACTGCAAAACAGGTGGATTTGTCGGGGTAGTAGCTGTTGGTCTGATTCGTTGAATGCCCAGATCTACTCCAGGCCTGAGATGTTTTCCATGACCTGGTGTGGTCTTGTGTTTTTGACTACACACAAAGAAGACTCTCTAAAAGACCTATGTTCAGTGTTCTTGTTGTGTACATTAAGATGATTCAGTCAAGGCTAGAAATCCACTAAACCGGTTGACAGTCCATATATTTACAGAACATTGTGTGTTGACAGCACAGTAAGGTCCTGACAAACACAGCTACACTGTCTGACAAAGGATAGCTGGCCAATATAATAACCTAGCTAAAGTTGGTTTCCATTTGCTAATGTTAACATACAGTCCTAGCTTCTGTTAATAGGCTGTAACTTGAATCAGTCTGTCATTGAGTTTCTACATGTACCCTGAGTAAACAGGACATGCTTCCCGCTTAATTTTTTGGCTTGCATCATTTATGACCTGTAATTAGAATGTGTTACATACAGAATTAATTGTGTCAGAGTATAATCTTTAGATTTGTTGGTTCAAATATTGTTCTGCCTATAATACTGTATTAATTGTGGGAAGAGAAAGAGTCAAACAGGTTACTCAACAATGGAAGGAAAACTACACCGGGAATAGACCGGAAGAGAGGAGGTAAGGAAGTAATGAGAGGAGGTAGGGGAGAGAAGAGAGGAGGTAGGGTAGTGAAGAGAGGAGGTAGGACAGTGGAGAGAGGAGGTAGGAAAGTGGAGAGAGGAGGTAGGGCAGTGAAGAGAGGAGGTAGGAGAGTGAAGAGAGGAGGTAGGGCAGTGAAGAGAGGAGGTAGGGGAGTGAAGAGAGGAGGTAGGGGAGTGAAGAGAGGAGGTAGGGCAGTGAAGAGAGGAGGTAGGTGAGTGAAGAGAGGAGGTAGGGCAGTGAAGAGAGGAGGTAGGGGAGTGAAGAGAGGAGGTAGGGGAGTGAAGAGAGGAGGTAGGGCAGTGAAGAGAGGAGGTAGGGGAGTGAAGAGAGGAGGTAGGGCAGTGAAGAGAGGAGGTAGGAGAGTGAAGAGAGGAGGTAACCTGTATTGCTCAGCGAGTAGCTGCAGGCCTTCAGATTGTGTGTATGCTAGGTGTGTGTCTGTGTACACGCCCATCATGTGTGTTATGGGTGTGCCCAAGTGACGTTGGCACACAGAGGGAGGGGCTCTATCTAGAGTCTGCTTCAGGTGTGTTTGCGTGTGTTTAGTACAAGGCAGAGTAAAACACGGATTAAACTGAAAGACATCTAGTCTACAGTCATTGGGGGAAAAGACGCAAAGGAGGAAAGTGGAAACTAAAGGCAGATGAAAGAAAGCGGACGGGATGGCGTTTGTGGCTTCCTCGTAAAGTTCTCAAAGAAGTTGAAGGCGTGTGGCCTGTCTGGACTTGTAGTGACAAAGGTAACTTCTGTGTGTTTCTGCTGATATGCGCCAATTACCAGTACGTGGGAACTGGAGAAAGAGAAACAAAGAGATGAGATCAACAACAGGCTGAAAGGGTGAGGTAAAGCAACAGGTTAGAGTGGTGTTCCCACAGTTTTCAAAAGAGTCTTGGTTTAAGATCCTGGATGATTCTGGTGAATCCATGGAGGTTAACACCTATGTAACTAGCACAGTTTCAAAGGTTTTTGTGAAATTGACACATTTGTAGTGTTTTTAGTGGTACGGGACATTCTTTTCTTCATGTGTTGGAAAAAATGAATGTTTGACTCAACTTGCATTTAAACCAGGGAGGGGGCGTGGCTTGCATTGTGAATGGGCTAGTGAGAAATTTAGACCCAGTTCTTGTTTTAAATCTTAACCTTAAGCCTTACGCTTACCCTAGCTTTTTCTAAATGCTTATGTTAACGCATGTCAAACTTTCATTAATAAATTGTATGCTATAGAAAAATTACTTCCTTCAGTACAGATTTGATTAAAATAATGTGTCCTGTATGCTAAGAAAAATACTTTTTCTGGTGCATGTCACACATTTCTAATAAATGTGTCTATTTCACAATAACCTGTGACGATGTGTTGTGGGTAATTTATGACATGATATTACAGGGACAATGTGTTGAGAAGAATACTTATAGAGTAGAAATGCAAATGGTTGAATTTCTTATTATCAACCTTTGATACTATAGTTTACTTTAATTAAAGCTAATTAAAATTAAAATTTAATTAAAGCTAATTATTAAAATTCTGCCTTTTCAGGTCGAATTTGGTCAATAATGTAGGTTTTTGGATTCAGCATTAGTTTCATATCTGCCATGGTTGGTCTATGATCAATAACTTATTTATGCTTGATGCATTTGCACATGTATGTTAACCAAGGTATTCCTTATCACCATATAAACTCTACTGAATGGGAGATTACGGCAAAGAGGAAATGCAATGTCCTACATGGAGTTTTAAAGTGTTTCATTCTTTCGTGTCCTGTTGAAGTGGTTCTGATTGAATCTCTGAGGACAGTGTTTAAAGGCTTTGTGTTGAATTATTCACATATGACCAAAGGCTGACTTGTGTTTGTATCATTGGAATAGATTGTTGGTGCCAGTGGAGACTAATCATGATGTTATTGTGTTTTCTCATGCATTTTTCAGCATGGAAAATCACAGTTTCATGGGTGTCAGTGGTAGCGAAAACTGATACATCCATGAATGCACAACCCCCCCAGCTACCATAGGAAGTCTCATCATTTTGTTAAGGAAGGATTTTTTAGGGAATGTTTCAGTGAAACTGTTGGTAGATTATATACATGTTTTATCTCAGTTGTTTTAAAATGATCTGAAATGGCTATTTTATTACTTTTAATGTTTAATTTATTTTCACATTTAACAAAAAAAAAAGAAAGATTTGATAGGTTTTGTTGTATTTACTTTTTAATGGTTTGTGTGTGTGTTTATACATACCCATATGTGCTTGTTGTAGCTTTTAATCCAATTCAGATGTTCTCTGTTGAATGAAATGCTTCACACATACACACTGTTAAATGTGATTGTCTTACTGTTTCACAGGTGGAGACCTCCCCCATGAAGACAACATGGTACTGTCCTCTGGACTTGGTAGGTCAAAGAGTCTTGAGAATGATTAACTCATATGTCCATGTAAACGTTTTGATGATAGTGGTAGAGATATGCACATGTATGAATTGCGCATGATTTTTCTGAATTGTGCTTTTTCTCTTACCCAGCCCACTGTATTGGAAGAGGAAGAGGACGGTTTGATATACACAGTCATGGTGAAGCAACAGCATGGCGTCAGCTCACCGGTGAAAACAAACACCAGTTCACCAATGAAAACATAACACCAGTTCCCCGATGAAAACAAACACCAGTTCACCAGTGAAAACAAACATCAGTTCACCGATGAAATCAAACACCAATTCACCAGTGAAAACCAACACCAGTTCACTGATGAAAACAAACACCGGTTTATTGATGAAAACAAACACCAGTTCACTTATGAAAACCAACACCAGTTCACCGGTGAAAACCAACACCAGTTTACCGGTGAAAACAAACACCAGTTCACAGATGAAAATGCTTATTTGCACTACAGAAAATAAAGCGCCGTAGCACATTACGTCCTTACCTGTTGTCTTTGTAATAAACCAGAAGTTGTCCGGCTAATATATTAATTCATATTTTCCTCTCTCCCCCACCTTCCCTAACTCCCATCTCCCCTCCCCTCTGCCTTGCCTGTAGTCCTGTGCCTCTCGTTCTCATTGTGTGAAAGCGGGAACAGAGGAGAAGTTGGTGCTGCATCTACTTCACTCCTTCTCCATGGGAGACAGCACCTTCAGCACCATCTTTCTCTCCACCTATCGCTCATTCACCTCAACCGAAAGAGTGCTGGATATCCTCACTGACAGGTAGGGAAGACAGAGGAAATAATGCTTTCCAAGTGCTGTAGAGGAAACACGGAAGGGAAATGATGGTTGTAATACAGTTACAGGGTCTTCCGAATAGTGCAGTGGGAAAGTCACTGCCTTGCAGTGCAGCTGCGCTGTTGCGGTTTGGATTTCAAATCCGGATCACAGCATACTGACAACACCCATGGGGCTTTTAAGTGGCGGTGCAGAACGGTCACTTCATCTTTTGGGATGGCTGTCAGACAAGCGGTGCCCTGCCTTTTCACGCTCAAGCTGCTCAATTGTTATTAGAAGGCAGTTTCATCCAAGCTCTTTGGACGAGTTGTGCTCCGGAGAACGCCTCTGTCATTCACCCTCCCTAGTCTGCTGGAGGTTGCTGCCATGAGACAAGGCAACAAGTGCGAATTGGACTTATGGGACAGGTGAAAAAAAAACAGGGTCTAAACTACGAAGAACAAACAAGTGCTAATAATGCTAAGACACTCGTATCCCTCCCCTTCTCTCTTGATCCAGATTGGAGAATCCACCGGGTAGTCAGACCAGGCAAGCCTTCAACAGGTGATAATACTATATCATCCCTGTGTGTTTTGTTGCTTGTGTGCACACATGTATGCCAAGCTGGGGCCTTCCCTGCCTCATTCTGACATGCCCCCCCCCTCCCAGAGTGGTGTGCACAGTGTTCAAAACGTGGCTGTCTGAGTATCCTGAAGACTTCAACTCCCTGAGAGAGCCCGGTCGTTTGCTGCGCCTGGCCCCTCTCCTTCCCTCGGACCCCTACGGCACCGAGCTCAGGGCCCGCCTCCTGAGACTGGCAGAGAAGCTGAGTGAACAGGCCCTACTGCCCGGGCCCCCCTCAGGTCAGTACGCACTGGGTGTAGGACTGTCATGGAAAGGCCCGTGTGGTAGTAGCATTAGCATTACCGCGGGAAGGACTCTCCAGTAATGTCTGTCTATCTCGCGACCCCACTATAGTCTTTTTTCACAGCAAACCCTACTGAACACTCGTTTATTTGTATTTGTTGTGATACTAGACAATCACTGGGATCTGTATCTGTTTTCCAGAGCCAACCAACCCCACCGGCCCTCTTGCTGACCCCACTAAGTTTGATCCCACCCACATCCTGGGCTTCTCTGCTGGGCTGGTTGCTGAGCAGCTCACCAGAATAGAGGCGGTGTGTTTCCAGTCTGACCCCTTTAGTACCATCACACCTCCTAAACCCTTGTATGGATAATGGATGATTTACCATCTAACCCCCTGTGTCATCACACCTCCTAAACCCTTGTATGGATAATGGATTATTTACCATCTAACCCCCTGTGACATCACACCTCCTAAACCCTTGTATGGATAATGGATTATTTACCATCTAACATCAGTACCATCACAGCTCCTAAACCCTTGTATGGATAATGGATTATTTACTATCTAACCTTCAGTGTCATCACCCCTAAACCCTTGCATAGATAATGGATGATGTACCATCTAACCTTCAGTGTCATCACCCCTAAACCCTTGCATAGATAATGGATGATTTACCATCTAACCTTCAGTGTCATCACCCCTAAACTCTTGTATAGATAATGGATGATTTACCATCTAACCTTCATTGTCATCACCCCTAAACCCTTGTATAGATAATGGATGAGTTACTATCTAACCTTCAGTGTCATCACATCTTTTAAACCCTTGCATAGATAATGGATTATTTACTATCTAACCTCCAGTGTCATCACCCCTAAACTCTTATATAGATAATGGATGATTTACCATCTAACCTCCAGTGTCATCACCCCTTTTAAACCCTTGTATATATAATGGATGATTTACCATCTAACATCCAGTGTCATCACCCCTTTTAAACCTTTGTATAGATAATGGTTGATTTAACGGCTAACCTCCAGTATCATCACACCTCCTAAACCTTTGTATAGATAATGGATGATTTAACAGCTAACCTCCAGTATCATCACACCTCCTAAACCTTTGTATAGATAATGGATGATTTAACAGCTAACCTCCAGTGTCATCACTCCTCCTAACCTCTGTCTTTAATCCTTCCGGTTGACCCTCCATCACCTCTTCAGGAGCTGTTTGTACGCCTGGTCCCGTACCACTGCCTCGGCTCGCTGTGGTCTCAGAGAGACAAGAAGGGTCGTGAAGGTGTATGTTGGTCTGTCCGGGCCACCGTACGCCAGTTCAACCGGCTGGCCAATGCTGTGATGGCGTCGTGTCTGTGGCCCACACAGCTCCGCAGCCAACAGAGAGCCCGTCTCCTGGAGAAATGGATCAACGTGGCAGAGGTCAGGAGGTCATCAGTACAGCGGACTACCCTTAATGTCCACACTCAACACACAGGTTTAGAGTTTGGAAGCACCATGCCTCTTGAGGAATTTGGAGGTCATGTGACTAATGTGGGCAGAGCGGTGGATTTTGAGTTGAGGTAGATAATTGTAATTGGAGTAGTACGTTTTCTCAATGTCTTTTTCTAAATGTATCCAACCAGTTTCACCAAGTTGTTTTTTTTTCAAGTACAGAACTCCTGTGATGGTTTTGTACTTGTATGGTTTTCCACTGTACTTGTAGTTGCTTACAATACATTTGTCAGTTTCAGCAGAGACTTGTCATGCTGGCTGCACACACACACACACACACACACACACACATCAACCTCAGGTCATTACAGACACATGAGCCTGCTGAGTCATTGCCAGGCCTCCCTGCCTACCTACCTCAACACCTGTAACTTAAGCTTGTGTGTGTGTGTGTGTGTGTGAATGTGTTTGAAAAAACCACTCCATCTCACATACAAACTCTGGCAGAAATCATGACTTTATTGGCAAAGCACTCCCTTTTTCCAGTTTAATGGGAGAAGTCACTTTTGGACTTTACAGAACATCATTGAACACATCGGGCAGTGAGTGGAGTGTAATGGTAAACCACCAGGACTGACCCCCTTGACCTGGCTACAGGTAAAACAGTGCTGTGTGGCTTTCAACAGGAATGCAGAGCCAGGAAGAACTTCTCGTCTCTCTACGCCATTGTGTCCGCCCTGCAGAGCAACCCTGTACACAGGCTGAGGAGGACGTGGCTAGAAACAGACAGGTTGGTGGAGAAAGCATGAGCAAATTGTATTACAGATGTTTTCATTGTATTGTAATTTCCATAACATTGTCATTCTGGTAATGCTACCTGGCTGTGCTAATGCTATCATTGTGATTTACAACAAACAGGAGAATTGATATAACGGCCATCCTTTCTTATGGTCAAACACATTTATCATTCCAAAAGCCTTAAACATGTTGGCCAGGGCGGCAGGTAGCCTAGCAGTTTGGAGAGTTGTGCCAGAAACCGAATGCTTGCTAGATCAAATTCTCAACAAACAATAGAAAAAAAACAACATAATTTTGTTCCCTTTAGCAAGGACGTAGCCCAAAGCGGTTCACTCTGCCCCCAATGCAGCAGACCCCCGCATAGCTCTCATTTTGGTTAAGCATGGAAGTCACATTTCAGTTCTACCCAGTCTGCAGTTGATCCTTTTTTGATAATAAAATGGACTTTGCTGCTAACAATAGCTGTTTGACTGATGTATTGTGTTAAACCATACTACGGCCTAGTAGGTAGCAGTGATACGTCGGGCTAGGGTTAGGGTCAGGGTTAGGGTTAGAGTTAGGGGTTAGGGTCAGGGTTAGAGTTAGGGGTTAGGGCTAGGGTTATGGTCAGGGTTATGGTTAGAGTTAGGGGTTAGGGTTATGGTCAGGGTTAGGGTTAGAGTTAGGGGTTAGGGTTATGGTCAGGGTTAGGGTTAGAGTTAGGGGTTAGGGTTAGGGTTATGGTCAGGGTTAGGGTTAGAGTTAGGGGTTAGGGTTAGGGTTATGGTCAGGGTTAGGGTTAGAGTTAGGGGTTAGGGTTATGGTCAGGGTTAGGGTTAGAGTTAGGGGTTAGGCCCCTAATAGCCGTTTGGGTCCCATGACTCATTGTTGTAATCATGTGATTGTCTGACAGGGAAATAGTGAAGAGATACGAGGAGCTGTCTGACATTTTCTCAGAGAAGGACAACTACTCCCATTGTAGGGAGCTGCTGAAAGAGGTGATTCACTGTGCCTGTTAGTTCACACACACACTGACACACACACACACTGACACACACACACACACTGACACACACACACACACTGACACACACACACACTGACACACACACACCGCACCCATATGTACACACGTGCTCAAAAACACAGACACCATTTGTTATGCACACTTTGTGTTTAGAATGTCTTTCCACTTTTCATTTACAGTTATACTCTGTGCCGGCATAAACACCTTGCATTGGATTTAATTTCAAGGCGTCCTCATAGAAATTCATCAGCACAAGCTGGAGCATTCGTTTGAACTCTTTGATGTAGATAAAACATCCCACTGTCTTTCGCTGGTCTTTGGTAATTTGCCAATCAAACTGCTGGGGTGTCTTCAACACAGAGCTATGGTTCAGTGTCTTACATGTTGGTCTGTGTCTCTTAGGAGGGCACTTCAAAGTGTGCCAACCCGGATGGCAAGACCAACAACAGGAGGCAGGTTTGGGTAAGAATGTTAGAAGTCCCTCAGAAAGCGTGTGATTATTTAGTCCCTAAAGAAGGCTATTATGCATTTGGCAGAAACAAACCTGTTTATGACTACAGAAATGCACAGCTAGTGCTTGTGATTTTGAAAGGATTCAGTAAGGACAACATGACATCCAGTCACCAATCTTCAGAGACTTTGTTGATTGTTCCATTGATTTGACTACATCTAGGGATTGGCCTGAAGTGCTATAGTCTACTACATATGGGGATAGACCAGAAGCCCTATAGTCTACTACATCTGGGGATAGACCAGAAGCCCTATAGTCTACTACATCTGGGGATAGACCAGAAGCCCTATAGTCCACTACATATGGGGATAGACCAGAAGCCCTATAGTCTACTACATATGGGGATAGACCAGAAGCCCTATAGTCCACTACATCTGGGGATAGACCAGAAGCCCTATAGTCCACTACATCTGAGGATAGACCAGAAGCCCTATAGTCTACTACATCTGGGGATAGACCAGAAGCCCTATAGTCCACTACATCTGGGGATAGACCAGAAGCCCTATAGTCCACTACATCTGGGGATAGACAAGAA
>JACXGK010004340.1:0-31605 GCA_016801125.1 Novumbra hubbsi | reverse complement strand
AGTGTCGCCAACGTACATTTGTCCTGTAGAAACTCTTGTTTCTTCATTGCATGGTTTCCGTTTGGACGGAATATTTGTTAACTATATATCTGACTAGTGAATACACCCAAATGTTTTCAAACAAATTTGGTCCTACCCAGAACAGGATCCTACTATTACCAAATTGATGAATGATGTCCTACAATGTAAACTACATCTTCCCTATTGTTTCATATTTGTCTAAACATGATGTAATTATTTTATAAACGGTTCAAAACGGGTCTTTAAATGAATCTGACTTAATTCACGTTCGGGGTGTGCAAGCCACGTATCTCTGTGGGCCTTCAGCATCCAAAAATGTGTCGAGAGGGGGAAGCCAGACACATTTGCGATTTCTCCCGCTGTTGACTCATACCATATCTGTGGAGATATGATTCAACTCTGTTAGCTCTGCTTTAAGGGATTACCAGACTAAATGGAATGCTTTGACAGGATATTTCTTCAAAGCAGGTAGCTACTGACAATGGGTCTCAGGTGAAATGTTTGCAGCACATCCGAAGCACAATTCTCAGTGTCCTCGAGTGAATGTGATGTATATCCCATGCGACACCTAGCATTGGGGCTTTCTGAACGCGAGATGCGGGGGAGGGGAGAAGGCAGCAAGCCTGTTGCGTGTGTGTAGTGGGGGTTGGGGGTGTTGGGTTGGAGGAGGTGGGTTGGGGGTTGGGAGAAAATGATGGGAGAAGAAAAGATGAGAGAGAAAAGAGGAGAATGCAATAAATAGACAGCGAGGGGGAGGCAGAGTGTGTTTGTGTGTGTGTGAGTGAGTGAGACAGAGAGCTCTAATAAGCTTCTCACAGGGTGATGCCTCTCATGTCACTCCTTTCCTCTCTATCAACATCCCCGTGGACATTCCCATCAACATTCCCATTGACATTCCCATCCTTGGCTCTTATAGATTTCTGAAGAGTTCACGCTCCTCTAAGACGAAGACTGGGACACTTAGTGATTCAGCCAAACCCTAATGCAGGTTTGCATTATTGATGACATGTTTTTTTAGATATATCTTTAAAGTGAGTGTGTGTGTGTGTGTTCAGGCGTTTGGGTATGCGTGTTGGTCTCTCTTGTTTATAAGTTGACAGTTGCAAACGCAAATAATAGCACTTTTGCGTGATTATGTTGCGTTTGTTTGAGAAAGAGAAAATGCAAGCGGGAAAGAAACAGGTACAGAGACAATGAGAAACAGAGAGCGAGAGGATATGTGTTTCTGGGGGGGGGCTATGATAGGTATACTGAATGTTCATGTGTTCTCAATGGGAATCGCACCAGGAGAACAATCAGTGAGATCCTCGGTTAAAATCTGTCCCTGTAGAGAGGGAGAAGACTAAGCTCTCACCAGCCCCCCGGTATCCCACATTACCACGCAACAACAGCAATAATCATACCTGTCCTCTGGCTCTTCCCATCCATCCACACCTTAAGTGCCGGGTTCAAAACCAACTGTTCAGATTCATACCCATTGCTAGATGAAAAACATTTTGTTTTGAACCAACCCATTGGATTGCGTGAATAAGCCAATAACGTGCCTGAAGTTGGTTTCATTTGGTTGTTTGGAATACCATAAAACGGTTGTTTTTAGTTATTTGGAATTCCCGAACATGGGTAATTTAAATTGTTTAGAAAACCCAAACATGGTTCATTTAAGATGTTTGGAATACCCAAACATGGTTTATTTAAGATGTTTGGAATACCCAAATATGGTTCATTTAAGATGTTTAGAATACCAAAACATGGTTCATTTTGGATGTTTGGAACACCCAAACATAGTTCGTTTAAGATGTTTGGAATACCCAAACATGTTTCATATAGGATGTTCGGAATACCCAAACATGGTTCTTTAAGATGTTTGGAAGCTGCTGGGGGGTTTTCAGGGATTGTGGCCTGTTTGGGGCCAGGGCTTAAGATGGGTCCTATCGGTCACCCAGAAATGTAATTGATGTTTCAATCCATACAGATGAAAACTGAAATCAGATCCACTCTCACAGAGCGATCAAAAACAAAGACCTGAATTCCGCACTCTTACTAAGCAGGTCCTCGGATTTGACCCCCCCAAACATTGCCGTCAATAACCCAGCGAAGTGACACACGCTAAGTGGGCGTGGTCATAACATTGGAGCGGGGAAGACAACACCATGCGCATCCGTGTGCCGGCCCGTAACTAATGTGGATGGATGTTTAGGGGGTTCACTAAGACGCCCAGGAGGGACAGGTGGAGGGAGAGACGGGGAGAGGGAGGCTAAGAGTGCAAGAGACAGGGAGAGACAGGGAGAGACAGGGAGAGTGAGGCTAAGAGTGCAAGAGACAGGGAGAGACAGGGAGAGTGAGGCTAAGAGTGCAAGAGACAGGGAGAGACAGGGAGAGACAGGGAGAGTGAGGCTAAGAGTGCGAGAGACAGGGAGAGATGGGGAGAGTGAGACTAAGAGTGTGACAGACAGGGAGAGACAGGGAGAGTGAGTCTAAGAGTGCGAGAGACAGGGAGAGATGGGGAGAGACAGGGAGAGACAGGGAGAGTGAGACTAAGAGTGTGACAGACAGGGAGAGTGAGGCTAAGAGTGCAAGAGACAGGGAGAGATGGGGAGAGTGAGGCTAAGAGTGTGACAGACAGGGAGAGTGAGGCTAAGAGTGCGAGAGACAGGGAGAGATGGGGAGAGTGAGGCTAAGAGTGTGACAGACAGGGAGAGACAGGGAGAGAGAGTCTAAGAGTGCGAGAGACAGGGAGAGATGGGGAGAGTGAGACTAAGAGTGTGACAGACAGGGAGAGTGAGGCTAAGAGTGTGACATACAGGGAAAGTGAGGCTAAGAGTGCGAGAGACAGGGAGAGACGGGGAGAGTGAGGCTAAGAGTTCGTAAGGGGGAAACAGGGAGAGTGAGGCTAGGAGTGCGTGAGGGAGGGAGGTAGGGTGGCAGCGAGAGAGGCAGAGAAAGGGAGCGGTACATGGAGACAGAAAGAGAGAGGGAGGTAGAGAGAGGTTTGGTGATGTGGGGAGTGCACATGGCAGCACATACAATAGATGCTGCTCTATTTATGGGTGCTCTAAAAACAGAGAGAGAGCCTCTGTGCCCAACTCTCTCACTCCGTTCATCTCTCTCTCTCTTTCTCTCTCTCATTTCTCTGTATGTTTCTCATGCATGTCGCTCGCTCTCCTACCTCTCTCTCGTCTCCTTTTATGCCTCTCAAGACTCTCTTTTTTTCCCTCTCTCTCCCTCTCTCCACTGCGGAGGGGAACAGCAGGGGTACTCTCCTATCGTGGCGATTGGAAGGCAGTTACAAACGCTGCTATTTCTAGAGGGGATCTGTGTGTGTGTGTCTTCACGCAAGCGTGTGTTCACTGCACTGAGCGGAGAGAGGGAGGAGTGTTTGCCTACTTCTGCTGTGCGTCCTTCTCTTCCCGTCTGAGAGGAAGAGAGAAGGGGATGCGGCTGCAGACCCTGACCTAACAAGTGCACAAGGACATCAGACAGGTGAAGCCCAGGTAGACTGCAGCCTGCAGCCACGCCGTTTCTGAGGGTGTGTCCGGCCGGAACCATCGACGCTCCACCTTGTCTGCCCATTTGAAAGTCTATTCAGAGAAGGGGTGGGGGGGGGGGGAAGGAGCTAAAGGCAGATCCGAGGATGGCGAGTTTCGGGAAACTCACGGACTACTTTAACCGCCGCAAGTCCCGCGAGGAGCTAAGGGGGGGCAGGAGCTCGCGGAGGAGCGGCAGTTACTGCTGTACTGTGGCTGAGGCCAGGTAATGACACTCACCTGTCTGTGACTCTCAGTGACTTTCTGGGACTGCCTGTGTCTGTCTGTGTGTGTTTCCGTTTCCGAACTGTGTGTTGGTTTCTTTGTCTGAGTCTTGGTGAATCTAATCGCATCGGAATTTTTGTGAGCTTTAGTGTGATTGCGTGTGCGTAGGCTTTCCGTACCGTGTGTGCGCTTGTGCTGTGTGTATGCGCGGCTGGGGAGACCATATGTGAAGGGCCATATGGTAGTCCCAGCCACTTCTGCGGTTGTTGGAATAAGATGCTCTTAAACCCACACCAGTCTTGACCAGAACTCTAACTGTGGAACCATTAGTTTCTCACATGTCCATTTAACAATTTTTACGCAAGTATACAGAGGAAAGTCACGACCGGAGAAAACCGACAGCCAAGTCGACAGAAACCCTTTAGACGGAGTGGATGGTTTTGTGCTGGGAAGTAGAACACGGAGCAAATATTATCAGAGGGTTTGTTAACCATTCGTGTTATTGTAGTAACTTGCTACCACGGAATGCTGCATTGGGGTCCTCTCACAAATGTTCAGCCCGAACAGCTTATTAGGCCACAGATGACTTACCTTATTAGGTTTGCAGGATACGCCGATGGGGTCAAGGGTCATGCTGATGATGATCGGCGCTTGGCTGCCAGTGGACATAGAGAAATAGTCTTGCTGTTGTCTGTGATCTCTTCCTGTTTCTCACCTTGTGCGCTGGATCCATGGGCTATGAGGGGCCGCGCTTGCCTAGAGCAAAATAAATACGTTCACTCTTTATCACAGATTCTTCTTTTTATAATTGGAATGAAAACACAAATAACTTTTTTTTTACCAGTAACAGAAAGTTTGCTAGATTGAATCCCCGAGCTAGCACAAGAAAACAATAATCTGTTGACTACAAACCATATTTGCAGTCCATTAAATGACTCAAATGTTGTAGGTAATGGCTGAACGGCCATAGGTTCCCGTCCTTTTTACAAGTGTTTAGAGGGTCGAGGTGAGCGGACGAGTGTTAACAGAGGTTCAGTGAAGTGTTGAGGTGAACGGATGAGTGTTGGTTGAGGTTCATTGAAATGATGGAAAGGCGGTGTTCGCCGAGGCACATCAATTGGTTAGAGCTTGAAGTGGACTACACAGAACACCAAGTGCTGCCGAGAGACAGTTGCTGTGTTGGGGAGAAACGCTGCAATGTTATATGTGTAAGATATATAGTTCCTGCTGTACCAATAATACCAATAAATGAGGAGATCAAGCTGCAATCGGATGTGTTAATTTGATCCTCTTGAACATGGCCAGTGTTATTTGTGTGAGTCAAGGACGTGACATGCGGGTAAAAAACATACAATATATTTATGTAATAAGGCACAAGGGGCTGTAGTATATGGCCAATATACCACGACTAACAGCTGTTCTTAGTTTTGTGGGGTGCCTTATTGCATACGTTTTCCACAGCTATCAGCCATCAGCATTCATGATTTAAACCACTTCTGAATATATAAATACGTAAACTGAATAGACTGCAATATTATCTCATTACGTAATAGCACTAAAGTTAGTCTCCGCTACGTTTCCAGGGAGTGTTTAAATAATGTAGCAATGTGAAGAAACTACTGTCGTTGGTGCAGAACACTGTAACATCATGACAATAGGGTTTAGTCACATAGTGGGAATTGTAACAGGGCTAATTCAGGTGCTCCTCCGGTAACTCCATGTGCTTCAACTAAGCTCAGCTCCATCACGTGTGCCTGGTGGTGTGTGCTGTTGGCCCCATGGCTGACATCTTACTTCTGACACAATGCGGTGATATAGTCTTATTACTGACACAATATAGTGATATTGTCTTATTACGGACACCAATATAGCGACATTATCTTATTACTGACATCACTTTAGTGAAATTGTCATATTAATGACACCAAAATTGTGATATTTTCTTATTTCTGATACCAATAATGTGATTTCATAATTGTCTTCTTTTACACCTTTTGTAGCTTAATGACATTGACATGGTAAAGTGAGGTATTGTAGCACATGGAGGGAGCGGGAAGTAAAGCTTCTTCTTTGGTGTGATTGCAAACATCCTACGCGTTAAACCAATAGGATTAACACACTTATAGTCTTACCCAGCCTTTGTTGACCAATCAATGTATAAGGTACATTTTGAATAGACACTATCACCCTAGATGTAATTGTTAACAAGAATGCCTAAAGGTTATCCTTACTATGTGTGTGTGACTGGTTGGGCAGTGTCATTGTAACCACTTTTGTAGCGTTGATAGATTAAAGTAAGATAACATATAGTTCCTCACATTCGTGCTTCATCTGTGGACTACAGCTTCCCAAAAATGTAAGTATTTTTTTCTTTATCGTAAGTAGTTACTGTAATTGTGCAGGTATCACTAGGGGCATGGCCTTAACTGCCTTCCTTGCAAATCTGTGGATGTGTCTCTTCACCTGTGGTTGGCTATTCACAATTATTATTTCAGTGCCTGTGCTTTTCCAATTTGTAAGTGGCTTTGTTGTTGATGAAATAAAGACTTGCTGAAACAAAGACGTTCTGCCGAGTTGTTCTGCGGGACATAGTTGAGGAAGGATAAAGAGGAAGGCCGCACTCTCCCACTTGAGTATCTTTGTTGTTAAAGTATAGTTTGTAAGCTTTGCTTTACCTTAAGCTGTTGCTTTGTTAAGTATGTGATGCCCCCCCTGTCATGCAAACCCTTTTAACCCACTGTGTTCTTACACGTACAACCCATGTGGAATCCCTGGTTTCTGGCAGCTTCTGTAATTGCCAATCTGCTATCAACAAAGTATACTTCATCTCAGCCTATGCTACCCTTAAAACACTTTTGGGCACTGACGGAGACATGGATCACTCCAGAAAACACGGCTACCCCTGCTGCCCTTTCTTCATTCAACTATGTGCCCTCTCAAACCCAGGAACATCTGGTTGACAGGGAGGTGGCACAGGTATCTCTCCAAAGTGGAGATTCTCTCTCTTACCACTTCCCCCCTTTCCATATCCTTATAAGAAGAAAGTTGAAGAAAACAAAACTTCCAGAGGACCTGTCAACCTTTCATTCACTTCTCTACCTTTTTGTCCTCTGTTTATGCTGCTTGGGTCAATTTCAAGCATCTGTCTCTCACCCCAGGAAACGTTTTGCCAACTTTTCCCTTTTTTACCTAAATTCTCCTCCACCTTATTTTAACGACCTAGCCAGCCATTTTGAAGTTAAGGTTGACAAGATTAGCTTCTTTTTCATTAAATCTCTTTAGGCTTCTAGCCCCACTGTCAGTAAACCGGTGTAACATGTTGCATGGAGCGGGTCTGTGTCTGCACCACACACTGTCACTGCTGGGGTACCCCAGGGATCAGCCCTTGGCCCACTCCTCTTTTCTCTCTACAAAAGGTAATTTGGCACTGTCATATCCGCACATGGCCTGTCCTATCATAGCAATGCCAATGACACCCAACTATACTTCTCATTTCCCCATCCAGGTTGTAACACGCATATCTGCCTTGCAAACATCTCAGCTTGGATGTTAGTCAACCACCTCAAGCTTTAACTTGTTAAGACTGAGATGCTATTCCTCCCAGGGAAGGTCGATCCAAGATCTGTCCATCACGGTCGACAACCCCACGGCGGCAAAGAACGTTGGCGAGACACTCGACAATAACCTGTTATTCTCTGCAAACATCAAGGCAGTGACTAGCTCTTGTAGATTCATGCTGTACAACTTCCACAAAATACACTGCTAATTTACACAGGAGGTGGCCCTGGTTCTAGGTTCAGTCACTTTTCGTCTCCCATCTGGGCTATTGCATTGCAGTATTGGCCGAGGCCTCTGCAACTAATCCAGAACGCTGCAGCATGTCTTGTGTTCATCTTGTGTTTCCTGACTAACTTCCAAATATGACTGAAAACGTACCTCTATGATGAGCATCTTAATTAACCTGTGTATCCGCCCACCCCCACCACCAGAAAACAAAAATGCACTTAACTTTGATTTCTCTGGCACTGACTTTGACAACTAAAGGCTTCGGTGATGGAAAGTGTACTTGTTATGATAGATAGATGTTGGTTTTCCAAGACACCTTAAAAGGACTGCACTTATTTTATTTTGCTTTGGATAAGAGCTTCATCTTAAATGACAAAAATTCTAAATAATGGAAGAAAATTATTCTGGGATTGTTTGCTTTTCCTTATCTTGCAAACTCCAATCACATGTGGAATCAAGCCATTTGTTATCATGGCAAGTGGCTGACTGGTCTGCCACACTGTCCAACACGCATCCAATCACAACACATACTTCAGAACAGTCCTTTATCTTTCTTTCAAATTCCTTGTGCTCTTTACCTCACCAAGGGATGAAACAGAAACAATTTTCCATAGGTTTTATTTAAACCAGAAATGAAAAGAAGTGTTCCAATCAACTGCTTAGACTGGGATAATACATTTCTGAACCTGTTAGAACCACCAAATGTAGAAAAATATATATATTTACTTATTTACATTTCTCTAATCAATTTGGAAAGAACAGCTTGCTATGAAATGGGCAATCTAGCTGTTTACTTCCTTGACTGACAGAGTAGTTTAGTGCGCGACAGAAATTATGCTGGGACTGTGGGGCCTTGACTTAAAGTTCTAGGTATCTGTTTTTTCTTTTTTTCTTTAATTTTATAAATTTTGCAGACCCTACTATTCAGAGCTATTTACAGTTAATGTAGTCAATTATCCTTGGCTGAAAATGGCTGAGAGTTAGCTAGCTTATGCCATTGATCAGAGTTACCATTTGCTAGCTAACTTTAGCGAGCTACACAATTTTTTGAACATTCTGTTAATAAATCCATGTTGAAACGTAAACATTATAGTATTGTCAAATAATATATCACTTGTTCTCCCCCCTGCAGAAGTTAACTCAATTACAACACCCACTCACAGCTTTTTTAGATCAATTTATTTTCAGGCTTTAAGTTTTATTGAACTGAAAAAGAGCAGTAGGTTGGACTTGAACCCACATGTAGTAGTACATGGCGCTAAAGGCAGCAGCTTAAACTTGAAAATAATATTTTCACATATTTTTATTCCCTGAATAGGTGCCAAACAGCTGTCTCTTCCTCTATCTCATTCTCTTAGAGAAGAGTTTTTAGTAGGTTTCCCATTGATGTAACATTTGGCTCTGGCCTTAAAGATGCCCTCTCCTATCCCATTGCCTTCATTTTGGCAGGCCTCTATGCCTCTGTGGTCTATAATGCAACTTTGTTGATTGACAATATATTGTGCACATTTCTTTATATATTGTGCCTGTATATTGGACCTACAAATATGTATACGTAAATAACGACTAGCAAATGAATCTCAGTGAATAGTCAGACATGATGCAACTCCTTGGGTGTGTTTGATTTGGCAACAATTCTATTTACAAATTGGTAATATATTGACAAATTAAAGACGTATTCCGGAATTTTGCTACCAGTTATAAAAATTCCACTGTCAATCCAAAGATGGTCCATCAAAATTGTGCACCATGTTTGTGTCAATAATATCTCCACGTCATTAAAACCACTCGCTTTCAAATTGGAATTAAATTGCTTACTAATGTATAAGATTCTAATGTATAAGAGTCTAATTGTAATATAATTATATTATAACATAGTTTGTTATATGCAAAAATCCCAGAATGCGTCTTTATGTTATGTGCAGCTCAGTTGTTATAACATTGCCTTATAATTCTGATTAGTCCTTATGAAGCTTTGTGGTGGCCTGTCCTACATATTTTCAATTTTTTTAAAGTATCTCTACTTAGAGACCATTAATACCACCAAAGGATCTGCATGGATTGGGATTATTCACATGATATTGCTAAATGTGCATGAAATGAGGATGTGTTAGAGTGAGAGGACTCCATCAGTGACGGTTCTGGTGAAATTATCCCCTTTTTCTGTTCAATTATGTTATAGGTTCATAAATCTTTCCTATGCGTCTCCTGTAATTGGGGAAAAATAAAACACTCTCTTTCCTTTAGCAAATTTCTTACAAACTAATACGAGACAGGCTGGAAAAGAGTTCTAAATTATTATTTTCTATTTGGGAGCTGTGTTATTCTCTGAAATCTGATGGTATTTCCTGCTCTTTATAACCTTCAAGAAAGTAACGATCAAACCTTTAAAACCGTATTTCCTCTCAATACTTTATATGAATGCTTATTATTTATTCTCACGTTAAGTCCTGTACAATTACAGTAACTAAGAAATTAAATTCAACGTAGACTTCAATACAGTCTCACTACTGTTCTGTATGTACAGCACACACAATTGGGTCTGTATCGAATTGTCAGCACTCTCTATGAAATTGACTAAACCCCCCACTTTAAAAATAGATTTACTTCTGTCGGGGGGCCAAAAGCCAGGCACTGCACCAGTCACACTAAGCCTCTGACACATGCTAACGTCAAATTAACATAATTAACCCGTTGACAAACGGTTACATGAAGTGCTTCGGCTGTGACATTTACATAATTCCAATAATGACCAGATCCTTGTACAGGAAATCCAGATTAACCGTCCTGTAGCGATAGTCGAGCCTAAATGGCTTCCCCTTCGTACTACATATAAAACTCTGGTCAATAGTAGTTCAAAGTAGAACTAAATGTATACCATCTAGGGCACACGCCATGTGGAGAGATGCTTGGTCTGGTCAATGTTTGCTGGGAATAGATTCCAGTTGTTTGGAAGCGTTCTTTGTTAAATCAATTGGGAGCGGCTGACAAATGGGAATTGAGCAACGTTGCGGCAGAAGTACCATGGATTAGGAGATTAATGGGGGAATGGCATTTGAAGCCAAGCAGGCAAGAAGACATGGCAGAAGACTTCAGTGTGCCTCTGCTTTTCTTTCAGCTTTGAGGAGTCGTGGCATTTGTGTGCGGGTATGTGTGTTTGTGTCTGTCTGTGTGGTGTGTGTGTGTGTGTGTGTGTCTGTTTGTGTGTGTGTGTTTGTGTCTGTGAGACAGTAGTTGAGAACAACACATTAATATTGTGTTATGGACTCAGGATCCTCACAGAGCATATTAATACTGTTAATATAAAATGGTTATTTGCAGTATGCACAGAGTGGTACTGCTCTATTTTACTCACTCTAAAAGTGATTTTCTGTTATTGCCGCCATATGAACACATTGATACAGGCTGCTACATGATAGCCTACATGTGTTATTTTACGTTACATATATTTCAATTTAAATCGATTAAAAGCCTTATTCTAGTTTGCGGCCCTGTCATATGATATCAATCCATGTGATGTTGTCGACAGTGTTTTTTTCTTTTAAATGAGGTGAAGGGCGACGTGTGTGGGCGGAATGGCACTTCAGTGTCACATGCAATTATTTATTTGAATGAAAAGAAGTTAAGGATTCATGCGCCCAAAGAAGAGGCCATTCATCTGTCTGTGTGTTGTGACAGAGCTTTGAGGATGCATCATACACCATATGAATGAAGAGTGAGAGGGCGGTCTTCCCTCTGTCCGTCCCATTGTGTGTACGTACACATGCGCATATGTGATGAGCAAGAGACAGAGAACCACCGATGGTGTCGAACGTTAGCGTGTAGGCCTAATGTGAGCAGGCTCCTGGCTTTTAACAGTATTCAATACAATATCACTGAAACAGACTGTTATTCACTAACTGAAAACCGTAACGTATCAATTATTACCACCAGGGTATTATTGCATATTAGCTCAGACAGGCAGGAAATGTGTGTCTTCTAATGGGAAGTTTAAAGTTGAGGTAATCTTTACCTAATGCAAGAGGTGAAAAAAATCCTATATATATATATATGTTTTGCCACCAGCCAGAACAGAAATAGTTTTTGTTAGCTCACTGGAGTTCATACCAGTGGGACTGATAAAGTTGCCAATCATTGGCGGTACTGATAAAGCCCACATTAGATGCAGTGCTGCTTGATAACGTTATGCGGTCATGTGTAGTTAGGTGTAAACGGTGTGAAATGGCTAGCCAGTTGTGTGCGCTGGTAGCATTTCAATCAGTGACGTCTCTCTCTTTGAGTCCAGAGGTTCTCTGGTTCATGGAAGGAAGCAAAACTATTACATTTGTACCGTAACCCGGATCCCTTGTGTGGACTCTGCCCAGCTGCTGGGATTGCAGAGTGAAAGGAGTCAAAGAGGTTCGTTTTGTGTAACTGATGTGACCAGCCAGGCAGTGATACTGGTAGCGTTTCAATCTGTAACATCACTGAGACCTGGGAAAAGTTGTTTCCCCTGCTTGCTAATGCTTTGGTGGACGATGCTTTGTGGGTGACTGGCTTTGTTTAAAGGGTTCCTGATTTGTGCCAAATCAGTTGGGGCAAGGGGAAACCTGAGGCTGTTAAACTGAGCTGTTAAGAACCGGTCATTACTTTATGTCCTCCAAAACAAACATCCTCTTCCAGGACTTTACCGTGACACAATGTTACAGTAAGGAGTCTTACAGACGAAGTGTGTGACGCCTGCTTAACTACTCCCTGGTACTGTTTCCTTAGACACAGGAACAGATTGTTGCCGGGAAGCCGAGATGCTCTCATCCTGATTCTTTTTTGAGTCGCTTAGCAACAGGTTTGCAGGTTGGGTGATGCCCAAATCGGCAGCAAGGGGACAGGGCCAGGAGTTCAGTCATGTGTGATCATAGCAGGGTGTGGGAGATGTTGGGTTGTGTGTGCGGCTGCTTTTACACACGGAACGATTCTTTCTGACCAGTTAGATCATCTTTTCTGATTTGAACAGATATGATTTGGTTAGTCAAAAAACAAGCGAGTGAAAGAAATGTCAGAACAGTTTTTCTTATCTAAACAACTTTATAAAACAATTGGGTGCGCGTGTGGCAGGGTGAGGGTGTGAGAACGTTTGAAAACTCTCCTAACATCTCATGTCAAGCACTGACTGTTATGAAGAGACCTTATAGTGTGTGGCTCTGCCTCGGGCAAAAGCCATGTCAGGTCAGTTCTGGGCGCTGAAGCAGTCAAGGCTTCCCTAACTTCTGTTAGCATCAATTTGGCATGTGCAATAATAAAAAAAAATTCCTTAGTTGCTATTTACTTGCTACCTTAAAATATATATGTATGTTTATGTAATATTTTTGTAGCTATTAAACCGAGACTCGAAAAAACACACAAAATTGCAGCACAAAATCTAAATGGGCTGAATTCCTACACAAACCAAAACCTTTGTAATTTGGCTGTTTTTTGCTCCTCGAGTCTCTGGAAGTTTTGCGCCAAGTGGCTTCAGCCCCTGCATTATCAGCGTTGTGATTCCACTCCGTTTCTGGAGTTCCCAGTTGAAATGTTTTGTGATTTAATCTGTCAAATAAAGGTTTTAAAGAATGTTTGTTGTTTTTACTTATAGAATGTCTAATAATAGATGTAATAAGACCCTACTTTTGTTTCTTTCAGATTGCACATTCCTACTTTTTCAATAGAAATGTACTTTCTTTTGAATAATATACCAAGTTTGATATTTTCTAATATTTTACCATTTCTTAAGAATACCACTTCTTCTGAGGTCAGGCTGTAATTGTCTTTTAGCATCTACCTGTGTTTTGCGCTCTTCTTGTAGCACATTTGTGATGGGTTTTGCTTAACAAATACCAACTGGATTAATGAAAAGGAGTAGTACAAGTAGCATAGGCTACTTATAGGTATGGTTTAATCAAGAATGTTTTTGGCTTAGTCTATATATTAGCCTTCATGTATCATTAGAATGTTTTCTGTATCACAGGCTAATTGCTCAGGGGCACAAAGAGTGTTAGCATTCATGTAACATGATGTTCACAATGTGTTCACAATGTTCTATGAAATACAAACGATGCATTCTGTTCCTGTTTCATGAACTTCGTCATAGCATGTTTTCTCTCAGGTTAAGTAGAAGTACCTGTTTGATTCTACACAATGTTCGTATAAGGTGGTAACATAGTCATGGGCTGCAGTTGTCAAATTCCATTTTAGCTGAACTAGATTGGTTATGATAACATCCATAATAGCAGTTTTCTTAGATTTACACATCTACTCAGTGTAATGTACACATGACAATCATATCCTCAACGTGTGCTCATTTTACTAAGGCCAATGAGGAGATTCAGGATCTTTCACCCCTGCATGATTGTCCTGCACGTTTCCATGGCATTTCCACAGTTTTGATCAAGTTCCATTCCCCTGTTCATAGCATCCTAGAAACTGAAATCTTTATGTTCCTAGATGCATCTATTCAAAGGTTTCCATGGACAACCAAGCTGATTTCCTTGTGATGCTATGCATGTGATGTCATAATGGTGGTTGTGTGACTAAGGGAAAGATAGCGAGTCACATTCAACACCAATGTAAAGTAACCACCTATATCATACAAATCGGTTCATATAGAGAAACAGGACTAGACAGAGACCATCATGTTAATTATCAAGCTAAACGAAACATAAAAAAAAATGTCTGACCCTAAACTCCAAACACATTCATTATCAGAGGATCACTAGTCATTCACTCCCACTAGTTTAATGCCATAACTTTAAAGCACACACAGAGTTTCACCTGCGAGACAATGATCCCGGATCAGATTTCATTGCCTATAGCTGGTGGGTTCTACATCACTAGGCTGCTGTTCAGCTGACAACAGTCAGCTGTCTCCCCCTCTCTACACCCTCTCAAAGCAACCGCCCGTCAGATTTGCTGACTGTGACCTGGAGGTACAGCGCCGTCAATTTGCTCAATGGCCTGCCATGATGGATGTCCACACACCATGGAATTTATCTCCAGGCACTCTGCAAACGCCATCCGTTTTTTATTGTTACATCCTGCTTGGCGGATTCAGCAGTGTTTGGCTTGGGAGGATTTCAAATAACACTTGATAGGCGCTATCAGCTTCACACACCGTAGCTGCCTGTTGAAGTCCTCAGAGTAGCCTGTGAGAAGGCTTTGACATGGCCTACTGTATTTTCGGATCTGTGTAAGAGAGTGAGGCAGAGATAGGTGGAGGGAATTGACAGATAAAGAAATGGAGGGAAAAGGAATGCAAAGGAGAGTTTTTCTTTCTCTAGATAGAAGCAACTACCGTGGGATTGTGAAGGATAGGCGAGGGGAGGGGCCCACACAGGAGCATCGCCACGAGTGTCTGATCCCACCAGAATACACGCTGTGCCTGAAGGGATCTTCCCAGCATCCACTGTACCAGCATTGCTGCTGCTGTATACCTCTGTGCCTGAGAACACGAGCACACTTGCACACGCTCACACCCAGTGTGTGTGTGTATAATCAGTAATTAAACTTGGATTTGGGGGGTAACACAGCCCTACAATTGGGGTCTGGGGCAGGGGCGGGGGCATTTCTTTTTTATATGCTATCACAAGAGACATTAGCGGAATCATTCCTAAGACGCATTAGGCCTACCTAAATGACTCTGGCTGTGTTTTTACCTTATGACAAAATAGTTGATCTGATTGGTCAAATTACTAAATTAAAATTGGTCTGCCTTTGTAAATTGGTCTTTTGAAACATAAACTGGACACTTTTGTGACCATTGGACTATGCTCTAGGGCAGGGGTGGGCAAACTACGGGCCGAGGGCCAAATGCGGCCCGCAAGGCTGTTCCATCCGGCCCGCGGAAGGTAATAAAATGGTTTTGAGGGGAATTAAAAAACAACTCACCAGCCCATTCTTATACATCTGAGTCAGAATTTAAATTTGCATTTACACAGAATTCTATTTACACATTATAAGGGATCTACTGTACATATGTACTGTATGTTTTAACTGTTGCCCTTTTCTGGCCTGCAAATCATTTATAATTAGCAAATTACAAAAACAACAAACAATGTGGCCCCCCATTTAATTTCAAAATCCTGATGTGGCCCCCAAGCCAAAAAGTTTGCCCTCCCCTGCTCTAGGGCTAATGCCAAGGAGCACAGAGGCTAGTTAAAATACACTGCTCCAAAAAAGTATGGCAACCCTTCAATTACAAAGATCCAAATCTTTACTGTACAATGTGTAATTTGTTGGGTACAAAATGACAATAGGCAATGGAAACCTAATTAATTTCATCACGACAACTCATAATAGGACTCAATGGTGTGTATGGCCCCCCAAGTGCCTGTATGCGCTCCTAACAATGTCTGGACGTGCTTCTGATGAGACGGCACATGGAGTGCTGGGGGATGTCTTCCCAGGCTGTGGCGTTACTTGGCGGCGTCAGATTCACTAATACATAATGTCCCAAAGGTTCTTAATTGGATTCAAGTCTGGGGAACATGAGGTCCTATCAATGGCATCAATGCCTTTGACATCCAGGAATTGCCAACAGTCTCTGGCCACATGAGGCCAGGCATTGTACTGCACCAGGAGGAACACAGGTTCCACTGCACTAGTCTAAGGTCTGATCATGGGTCTGACGATTTCATCCCGGTACCTAACGGCAGTCAAGGCACTGTTGGCTAGCACAAGGTGGTCTGTGCGATAGTCCGAAGGATATTTCTCGCCAGACCCCAGATCATCATCTGGCCTTCATGCCACCATCGTGAAGTCTGTTTTGGACAGTTTGGTCAGAAACATGAACAACAGTACCAGAAGTGTCAAGAACACTAGCAAAATGCAAAACTGGTGTAGAATCAGTCAGTAAGGGTAAGGAGAGAGCAACAGTCTATGGCCACCATCTGACAACACCTGACAACCATTCAGTTTTTGGGAGTTGTCTTGCTGTTGCCTCTCCAGTGTACCTATTGTCACACCAAAACAGTTGACATTAATTCACAATTGCCTATGCTTCCTAACTGGAAATTGAAATCCCTGAAGTTGAATGAACTTGGTGTTATACTTTAATGACTACGTGTTCCATTCTTTTCTGTTGAACAGTGTAGTTCTAGTAGCAATGATTTTCCCAATAAAAAAATATGTTGAATATGTTGAAGATATGTTACGCATTGCCTATGAGCTTGTACTAAACTGATAAAAAGCTTATATATAGGCAAAAGGGAGCTTAGCAGCTATACTACTAACATCTACTCAGCTTTGGCCTTCATCCTGTTTTTAAGCACACCATTTCCTTGCAATAACATTACACACTGTTGTCACTACCTATAGTTTTGTTGGCATCTGGTTCTTATGTGATTGTATTTATTTTGTGACTGCCTTTTCCAGTTTACAATTTAGCACTTGAGTATGGTCCTGCTTCATCATGCACACTACACAATTTCTTAAAACACAGACACGAACAGAACAAGGTCTCATAACTTGAAGACACGTCATGTCCATAGAAGTGTGGATTGATTTGGGGTTGTCACTCATTGTCTCAGGCTCTTAAATGACATTTGGACACTTTCACTCATTAGTCGTATATTGGGAAGCGTTCCTACAGAAGGTCAGTGTAAATAAATCATGAATACTGAATACATTACTCAGAAAACCCCACAGCTAGATGGGGCACAATACAATAACCAATGTAAAATGACTTATAAAACATCAAAGTTATATAGCTGTACAGATCCTTATCATTGCTATCCTGATCATCATCTTCTTATTCAAACAAGTTGTTCTTACGGTTACACGTTTAACTCTAAGCATTGACATACTGGCAAAGGTGCACAGCAATGGGCATGTTTCATGACCTTGGGGCTTCCTCCTTGGGGGAACCATTAAACGTACTGCTAACCAGTTCATATCACCAGAGGGTTTACCAGCATTGACTGTACCAACGGTGGTCCCTCCATGGACTGGAGATTGATTGATTGTGTATTAACATACACGTAGGGGACCTGACGGAGAAGCTTCTGCATTTCGTTCTGACGGCTTCTTCTGAGATAATTAACACAGCTGACATTTATAGTTCTCTGTGGTTAGCAATGCCAAGGTCCTGGGTTGAATTCCCACTGGGATGTAAGGTTTGCGTTCGCTGCATGTCAACCAAAAGTGTCCGCTAAGTGGCATGCACATGAATGACTTGTGACTAGGTTTTTGATTGTGGCCTAGCGTGAATATACTTCCGAGTACAGCCTCTATAATGAAAATCCTTAAGAAAGATCGAAGCAGAGCAGAGTGCACCTTTTTTCTTCATTCTCCTCATCTGGTCGGATGTTGAACTGTCCTGGTGCAGTGAATGTTTAGGGGATTTTCCAGTCTGTCTATTTAGTGCACTTTATGTTTATTTATGTATGAATGTTTTTTGTTAGCAGACCTGGTATGAGCAGTAACCTGTTGTGGGTACCTTCAAAATGATCATCATTTCAACAACCTCTTGCTTTATTTTTTTTTATGCCTGCACAAGCATACCCAGACACTCAACAAATAACACCTAGGGTCGTGCAAAAATGGCACAAGATCGTTTGCTGACATGACACAACAGTCTGGCATTTGCTGCTGGAGCCCAACAACCATCGAATGCCAGACAGGTTCAGCATAGGTGGCACATAGGCTCTTCGTTGTTCCTTACTCCTGACTCTCTACTCCCGCTTCCTTCCCAGGCCTGGCGAGCATGATTGTCTTAATGCTCCGAGGGTTCCCTACACTGTCAGTAAGTGTGCAAGTATGTGCTTAAAGCAAGTGTGATGTAACCAGATGCGTGACTGTGCCGGTCTTAAGTGGTCTACATTTCACAGTTAGGATCTTACCCATCTTTGGCTAACCAGCCCTCTTCACTGGCCACACTTCAGGCCTCACTTTCTGTTTATTTATTACACTACAACTCACTCTCATTTAATTGTCAGTGTATGGGGCTGTGTTTTGCGATTCTTTTGTATTTCTTTAAAGAGTATGAGTTTTGAGATTAAATGGTTCACGTGGGACCACACAATAGTCATGCATAAGAGAAAGACTATGGCTTTTTCAAAAAGAGCATATTATTGTAATTTCACGTTATTGATGACTTGTTATCGATTTGTTTCACCCCTAGGTCTTTGGAGAGGAAGCTACAGAGGCCACTATTGGCTAAGTCCAGGACACTACCGAGCATCCCACAGTCACCTACCGTGGCCAGGGTTCATCACAAAGACCTGATCGGTGAAAGTCCTGCTCACAGGAAGACTTCGGCCAGCACTAGCACCAGCCCAAGCCTCCAACCCTGCACTCTGCCCCCCGCTGGTAAGATAAGGCATTACTGGAGAGGGCATGAGAAAATGTTTTCTTTATCTCTGTTTTAATCCTTCTTTGCCCCTTTTTTGCACACACACAAACGCAGATTATTTGAATCTGCAGATGACATTGTAAAGGACTCCAGAATGTCAAATAACCTAAAAGTGCAGACACTCAGGGGTACAGAAAGACCCTATATGCCACACAGCCAGGGGATCAATAACTGAAACAGGGCAGAATGTATGTTTCACTTTTTTACCTTCCTGTATACATTTCCCATACTGGCCCATGTAAATTGAACTGACATTGCTGGAATTGTACAGTATTGCTAACCATAACCCCATGCTCTTACCAAGTGAGTTACACGGAACCCCGTTAAAATACTTGTTGTAGCCAGTATGTTGCATTGAATAACATGGTGTAACATACGCATGGTTTCAGTATGAAACCTAGGACTATTTTATGAATCGGTTAATCTGTTGATTATTATTGCAATTGATCAACTGATTGGATAGAACACTGGAACACTTCGGGTCTCGATTAAGGAACTAGCCATCACTGAGCTCCTGGACAAACTGTAGCGCTACTTGGCAGCATCGGATGCTCAATTGGAGTCAGGTCAGGAGAACATGGGGTCCCGTCAATAGCATCAATGCGTTTGTCATCCAGGAACTGCCTACATATTCTGGCCACATGAGGATGGGCAGAGTCCTGCAGTCAGGCTAGCACGTGGAGGTCTGTGCGAGCCTCCAAGGATATGCCTCCCCAGACCATCTCTGACCCACCGCCAAACCGGTCATGCTGGATGATGTTGCTGACATCATAACATTCACCATGGTGTCTCCAGACTCTTTCACGTCTGTCACATGTGCTCATAGTGAACCTGCTCTCATCTGTGTAGTGCAAGGGGGCGCTAATGACAGACCTGCCTATTCTGGTGTTCTGTGGCAAATGAGCTGCACAGTGCTGGGCTGAGAGTACTGGTCCCACTACAGGATGTCGGGCCCTCATGCCACCCTCACATGAAGTCTGTTTGTGACAGTTTGGTACACCAGTAGTCTGCTGGAGGTCATTTTGTAGGGCTCTGAAAGCGTTCCTCCGGTTTCTCCTTGCACAAAGAGCACATACCGGTCCTTCTGTTGGATTGATGCCCGTGCATCCTGAATGTGCGCTGCAGGTACCGCCTCATCCTACCAGTAGTGACAAGGACACTGGCAAAACCCAAAACTAGAGAAGAATCAGTCAGGAAGGAGAGTGTAATGTCTGTGGCCACCCCATGCAAAACCATTACATGTTTTGGGGTTGTCTTGCTATTGCTTCTCAAGTGCACCTGTTGTCACTTCCATTTGCACCAAAACAGGTGTCATTAAATCACAATTGCTTATGCTTAACTGGACAGATTGATATCTCTGAAGTTGACTTGGTGTTATACTGTATTTATTACGTTTTTCCTTATTCTTTATGAGCAGTATATTCCGGGATTAAATCAATGTGTTTTCTTTATATAACATAGTTGTTTTTCTCATCTTGCACAATAAATGATTGCCCATGAATTTGTGCTGGTCGATTACACGGTTTCAATATTTATAATAGAAATTCAGATTTTGGTGATATACTTTTGAAATGCAATTTCGATAAAGTCATGTTTTCTTGATTCATTTTTTAAAATATTTCTCAACCTATAACATCACATAATTAGCTTGAAACAACACATAAAATGCATCCTGATAGTGAAAGTATCAGCAATTTGGGACGAATTGAAACCAAGGAGGAATAATTAATGCATATGATATGCGGATCCGGCGGCAGTGTTTCACCCATTGGCTGTGCTTGGCGTTGGTAAATTGCCATTTTGGAGAGGTGAGCAGTGTCGACACGTTTTTGCTAGTTAGATGTATCATTTACATTCAAAATATAATACAGCACCACTGACTTGTAGCCTCAACAAACTGTTTTTAATACTGTTTCAAAACGTCATCCCGCACATATTTTATTGTGTGGGTTGACCTGGTGGCTCAAGTCCCCCAAATATACTGCTGGTTTGCGTTTTACAATTGTATGGCGTGATTGAGAAATCACATTCAAGTCATGTGGAACTAATGCCATTTCAACTCACGACATAGCAATTATTTCACCCATTTTTTCCCTAGAATAAATGGCTTTTAACAAGCAGTGTGTTAGTTTAATTGTGTAAAGTGAACTAAAACTTTGGAGCACGCAAAAGTCCCCGATATCATTAAAGACCGAATTGTAAATTCTGACCCACATACGTTTACTGCACCTTCTAGACTAATCTCATCAATCCAAAATGACGTTTCAGTAAAAGTACATGCACATGACAGCACGAAGATGTGGATTGAGAAAGTGGGATGCCACGTTTTAACTGTTTTACTATTTTGGTCAGCATTTTACCATGTTTAATGTTATTTTATTATTTGCCAGTTTTTCTTTAGAGATATATAAAATTAGACCTGGCTGGAACTAAGTTTCCTGTTATGTCTTTATGTGTTGGTTCTGTTCATGAAGTAAAGTATTCAGAAAGTGCCTGATTTGAACCCCAAAATTACAATTAAATGCTGTTTCATACTACCCTGTGCAACTGAAATGAATCACGCACCTTCAAAGCTCTCACCTGCTCACGTTGGCCACACTTCATTGACATTGACCCAGCTATTGTTATGTAGCCCAACGTTCCTCAGACCATAGTCCCCGGACGACTAGAGGTTTGTGTATAGATGCATGCTGGTCTATGAGATGTCCTTCAAGAATAGTCCCACTGATTGCATTTACTCTTCATTCATAAAATCAGAGTTACGTATCTACCGTATTTACCCTTAATAATGCTCAAAACCTCTTTGGACACATCAACGGTGACTGATGCAAATTTGCAATGGAAAGCAACCATGTTTTCTTTGTCACACTCAGTGATTACTTTCCAGTACCAGAACAGGTCTGGATAGAGATCCCCCAGGACACATTCAGCCATATCATCCTGAGCATACAAGCATGTGGGGGCGATAAACACTACTGAGTAACATTATGAGTGGTTGTGGTGAAATCCTCGCAAGACGGAACAGCCTGTGATTTCAATTGTTTATTTTGATTTTCAGGGTGAGTTTGAATCCAGCCCTCAATCAGTTGGTGATTTTGGTTCCCAATGAATGACAGTGAAGATTTTGATCTTAAATATATTTCATTCATAGAGACCCGATGTGTGTTTTCAGTGGTCCCTTCATTTCTTTGTGCAGTGTATTATGAAGTAATTCAGCAAAATCTCCTATGTGTATCTGCCACGTATCAGACACTGCAGACTCTCAGATGCTATGTAATTAACGCATCATTTATATGATTTCATTCTTGTTTAGCCACTCTGCTCATAAAAGCTAACCCTAACACGATGTATGGCAAATTGTTTTTTAGCACACTGCTTGCACTGTCTGTGGTCGTCATTGGCAGGAGATAATGGGATTGCATGTGTGCAATCTGCAAACGTTACCTCAGCGCTGCAGTTGTACCTGCTATATCGCAAACGTAACAGAAGACCATTTAGATGTTTTTGTTACTTTCAAATATCAGAGGCCAAATCTATCCATAAGATAAAGATAGAAGTGCAATGAGAGGCCAACTTTAAAATAACAGTTACACTAAGGTAATATGATTTTCCAGGCCTACATTTTTTATTCCGATGTGGGGAAATGGTACACAATTTATTGGGAACCTTTAGAGTAGTTAATATACCCATGAACGGTAACAGAAAACATACAGTACAGTGCTTTCTCTTTTACGAGGACCTAGGGAGAACTTTCAGGGAGGAGAAGAGAATTAATGTACAGTTTGTTTTCAGCTCTCTGTTTTCTCCATAATAATTGTTGTGGTTAATTGACAGCACTAAAGACAATTAAGACAAATTTCACAATTGATTTGTGCTCCTAAATGTATTTGTGTGCGCCTCTATTTTTCAGCCTAAATGTTTTCCTTTGTAAAAGAAAAAGAAAAAAAAGCATAGGGCCCTGTGTATATTGTGACATTCAATCAGATGAGTTATCAGATTCAGCTATTTTGAACTACTTTGATAAATAATGAACCAGAAAGAAAACAAATGAGCAATTTTAAATAGTATGCTAACACACCACTAGCATGCTTTAACGTTTTGGAATTCACCATGTAAGACAGGCAGCTTTAAAATAGCCTGAACCAAGTAGATCAATTCTTAAAACAATTTGTTATATGAAACGCAACACATGGCTGTCATAATTGCCTTACACGCTTATCAGTTTTTGGGTGCGTCGACAATCGCTCGGCGACAACTCAATAAGCATTTAAAAATAAACGTATGGCACGATGCCAAGCTAAATGGGAGCTCTATGAGAAGCCTACATTTGTTTTAGACTTGCTGAGCACCTCAGTCTCCATTGTTTTCAGCTTTGTCTCATGTAGGATAAACAAATCGACAATTAAGTCAGTTGCCAAATGTTTTTGTTATTGACGTTGTACATTTTTGCATATTACCTTTGCAGCCTAATGAATTTGTCAAAATGAATAGATTATTAGATTAGATAGATAGATTAATGTGCTGTCATTACCCAGTTAAAGTGTGTGTTTACATGACCTTTTACCTTTTGTTGTTTTGCATCCAGTCGTTTCAAATACTGCTGTTGGTGGTGACATTGTGGACTCCATGTTATTGCGTCAATGTAAATAGGATTGTTCAGATTTATCTCCAGATTTAATGAATTCATCTCGTGTTAGAGGAGTGTGCTAGTGGTGCTTCAGCAGGAATTCCTGGCAAAAATAATACCCAACAAAATGTGCAGAATTGAAATTAGCTGTAAATTGCCTATCTCTTTGACCTACAGCAACATGTGAATATTTGCTGCAGCTTTATTTTAAGATAGAAACTGGACACATGGCAAAATTGCAGAACATGTTGTTTATAGCAATAATTTTCTTCTGTAAAATTGTCAGTGAGGTGGGCCCCTAAAGACTAGAGCCGGCCCTGGCTCCCCAAACCAAATGTTCCCTAGGGCCTCCTAAAGGATAGGGCCGGCACTGTGCGTAAGTGTCTCTATAAAAATACACTCGAAGCATTCGACACACCACACAGCAGGGTTTAAATGCATTTAAATGTAGCACTTTGGAGAAATGACCTGCTGTTTTCAAGCCCTCTCTAACACTCCCGCCAATGACGCACACTTGGCTCAAGCGTCGCATAGCGGAAGCTGTTTCACATGCAAAACAGAGGGCTGAATCCTGACAGAAAGCCGTGGCTGCTGTGTCTATTAGGCATCCTACACGACGGAAGTCCGTCAGTCCAGAGGGGAACCGGGGCTTAACGAAGCCGCCTGGCTCCTGTCAGATATGCGGCGAGACCTGTCGTTTTATCTCTTTCCCCTTGCACTTCCATAGTCCCCCTGTGCCTTTGATATCTGATTCATATGTTACAAAGCACGCCTGCTGCCTGGACAGAGAGCATGTCTGACTGTCACAGATATATTCTGTTTTAATATCAAATGCCAATTCCCTTCACCCAAGGCTCTCGACCGAATAGGCGATAAGATGGATGATGACACGTGGAAGTTTAAAAGGCAAACACTGCAGACTCAAGATATTGCTGATAGGCTATCCTCCATGTGGATGAACATTAAATTATTTTATGGCTTCTTTTCAAGTCTTATCTGCTGTTAACTAGGAGATTGTTGTATAGATAGGGCTGACCTAGCAGTAAAAGCAAGGTATCTGGAACTGACAGAGGATCCCGATTACCAAAATAATGCAGTTCAATGTTGTTTTTTAATGTAGCCTCTAAATAGACAGTCGAACTGTTTGTCCTTTTCTCGTTTTATTAGTATGTCACTTTATTTTGACTGGCAATTTGTATTATTTTTTACAAATTTGCTGAGCAGTCCGAGGTACGACTCAGAACAAATCCATTACCGCGCTCGACTAGAGCATCCAACATTCCTTCCCCCTGGCTTGTCTGTGAAATCATCGGCCACGCGTCACATACCCAGTTTCCTCGGCAGACCTGACAACTGTTAGCAAGCCGCCAGCCGGAGCGGAGGGGTCGCCAGGTCAGGGCGCCAGAGGCTGAGTGGGAGTGGCCTCGCGTCAGCCAGAGCCAGAGGGCTATCTATCTTGCTCGACCATCTTATTCACCTGACCCCCATCCCGCGAAAATACGTCCTCATAAAACAGAGCGCTCGCCTCTGAGAGAGACATTTCCCAGGCAAACCTAACAAAGGCTCTTGTAGTACCGTTGGGGAAGATCAAAGTGGCACATGATGGAGGACGATAGGGTGTGCATTTCAGCTGGGCTTTTCACAAGTGCCAGCATCTTTGCGGTTCATAGGAAGCAAGTTAACTCGGGGTCCCTTTAGAAAACTAAGAGGGATGTTCAGTCAGTGCATTTTGACAGTTTGTTAACTGATATTTAATAAAATATTACATAGGCAGGCAGCAGTTGTTTCGATATTTTCTAAGCAGTCTTTCAGAACCCGCTCCGAGGGCCTCTGTTTTCAGCCCGCCTATGTCCGTCAGCCTGCTGGCTGTGGCTGTCACTAGGAGCCACTGAACTGACTCGCTTCCCCCCCCCCCTGCTCTCCCTGCATTCCCCCTTTGTGACTGTGAAAAGAAGAAAGAAAATCCACACTCTGAAGTTGAATGAAGAAGCGTCGGCATCTAGAGTGGAGAACTCCTTAAAAAGTTCCCAATGCAAAGGGAAATAGACCCAGATAAACTCGTTTCAGATTCCCTCGCAGTAAACACTTCTCAATTGGGAAGAATACTTGGGAGAGTCACTTTATTCCTTTCCTTTTTTCTGCACGTGTCATTTTGAATGTAAAGGGCCTCAGGCAGTTGTGGGTGTAACTGTGTGTTTATAGCTGAGATGGGCTCATTGGCCGTGCTGGATTTCAGCAACATTTGCAACTCTATGCACACAAATCTTGTGTTCGTTTGGAGAATTTGCTTGGTTTCTTGTGACCTCAAGGTGTAGTTTTTAAGTAGAGGGAAAGAAGAGGAGTTTGGATGAATTCAGAGTACTTGAGAAATGTCATGTTGAGATGCTGGTTTAAATCCCTGCCTCAATGTTTCTGTCTGATATCCTGGTGCTGGTTAAAATCCCTGCCTCTATGTTTCTGTCTGATATCCTGGTGCTGGTTAAAATCCCTGCCTCTATGTTTCTGCCTGATATTGAGAGGCTGGTTAAAATGTCTCTCTGATATTGTGATGCTGGTTAAAATCCCTGCCTCTATGTTTCTGTCTGATATCCTGGTGCTGGTTAAAATCCCTGCCTCTATGTTTCTGTCTGATATCCTGGTGCTGGTTAAAATCCCTGCCTCTATGTTTCTGCCTGATATTGAGAGGCTGGTTAAAATGTCTGTCTGATATTGTGATGCTGGTTAAAATCCCTGCCTCTATGTTTCTGTCTGATATCCTGGTGCTGGTTAAAATCCCTGCCTCTATGTTTCTGTCTGATATCCTGGTGCTGGTTAAAATCCCTGCCTCTATGTTTCTGTCTGATATCCTGGTGCTGGTTAAAATCCCTGCCTCTATGTTTCTGTCTGATATCCTGGTGCTGGTTAAAATCCCTGCCTCAATGTTTCTGTCTGATATCCTGGTGCTGGTTAAAATCCCTGCCTCTATGTTTCTGCCTGATATTGAGAGGCTGGTTAAAATGTCTGTCTGATATTGTGATGCTGGTTAAATGCCCTGTCTCTACGTTTCTGTCTGACATCATGGTGCTGGTTGAAATCCTTTTTCTCATTCCCACAGCCTGAAGCAGTAATGGTGTTACTCCCCACTTCAGGGTGCAAAGGCCTTATCATTCCAGGCCAGATCTCTCTGTCTAAGCTTCTGCGGATCTCCGGCGGTTCTTCTGAGCCATGGAGCCAGTCTATCACGGTGTACTGGGGGAGATCTCACGGCACCACTGGTTAATAATATTGACTCTCGATGATCATGCGTTGGTAGCCGGATTCTTATGGAATATCTAACCCTGGACTTCGACCAATGGCTTCAGAATGTTATTGCTCCCTGGTTCAATTCTTTATATTAGGCATGTTCAATCAATGAATCTCAGGCTTGTTCCGAAACCAGAACACAGCATTCGTGCCGACGGCCCGGAAATCCAGCCAGTCTGGACTCAGGGCCAATGCTTGCTTTATAGAATGTTATTAGCATTAGGCCCAGTGCTTTCTATTCCGTTATTTCGCGCACGATAGTCATTGGCGGTAAGTTGGAATTGATGTTTGTTGGACCGCCAGGAATAGGTGGTTCTACCTCATACCCTTCAAACAGTCACCGAGGTTGAAGTATGGATTTCATCCCACACAGCCCTCAGTCCTGAGTGCAAATAGCTACACTGTGGAGCTGGTGACGTGACAGTGTGGGAGGACGCACCTCCGCGGTTCACGTCTTGCGTTTCATCTCGTTAGCTGCGTCAGTTGACTGCTCCGCCATGCTCGTTTTCCTGATGTCAACTCCCGACGCCCTCGGCAAGGTCCGCTACAACGCCGGGCAAACGGGAAGACGGGGCTTGTTTCACGCGGCTCCCGCCATTGGATATGAATAGTGAGACCCCTCTGTCTCAACTACCGGAGTTCCTGGATTGGTAAACCGGTGCTGATGAGAACCTCCCCAGAAGACAGAAATCATAAAGATTTCGTCAAGAACGATTTCCCTGATTGACAGATGTGCATTTTAAGACGTTGGATAATAATAGGTTTAAAACCATGCCAATGTGCAGTAGAATAAATGATCTGTCAAGCAGTAATACATGAGAATCAGGTTTAATGTTGCAATGAATGGTCCACACAACAGTATGGACATACTGAAGAGGCCAATCTATATGACTGTTTATTGTTGACACTACACAATCATATACAAATTGCCTTAAATCATAAATGTTTCAAGGTTTTTTTAACATGGAGGGTATCTTTCAATTGAACGCCAATTTGATCCTTCTGTGTCCAGAGGCATCCCAGCGCCTGAGAACTTTTTCAGGATCCTGTTTCTATGTACTGTACTCCTGATAGTCTTTCGTTTCCCATGCTTGATTGTAGCCAGCTCCTCAGCCACCTCAATGCAGAAAACAACTGCTCACATGAACAGGTGGTCACTGAAGATACAGTGGATGTTGGGGTAGTTTTGTATGTTGTATGTGAGCCAGTGTTTCTTTAGCTGTTGGTGCCAGCACTGTTTGAGTGGCATTCTTTTTAAAAAGTTATAGTAGTACCTCATCATTTTAACATGCATTTCAACCCTACACAAACTGATATGAAAGAAAGGCATATCACAATATCAGTTATTTAATGGACATATTCATGTTAGCTGGTAGCTAGCTAGTTTGCACATGATGGACGACCACTGTTTAACGAAGCGCTACAGCACACTGGAGCTATTTGTCAGATGATGTCTGACTGAGTGAGGATGAATCATGGCAATGAACTACATGCAGACAACTAGTCAAACCCTGCCTGGTTTGTTGACATAGTCGATAGTCATATAAGGTAATATCTATGGCTCTGAGTCCAGCACAGTGGAGCGCAAAGCCCGCCCCCTCAGCCGATTTCATTGGTCTACTCAAGCAAGCGGTCACTTGAGAAGGTTGGTTATCTTTGCGCTGTACAATCATTGCGGCACCAAAGAATTATTATTAGGCAAGTATTTTATGACTTTTAATATACACTTAGTCCGGACCTCGGTGTCCTCAATGGTGGATACGGCCATGAACACAGTGAGGAAAAAATGTGGACAGGGTTCCACGTAAACCAGCAAGGTGGAACAAGATCTGCATGTTCCCTACGGTTGGTCAAACACATCTGGCCTCCCTACAGGCCATCCATCTCCCAGGGAAGGAAAATGTGTTGTTGTCGACTGGTTTTCTGTAATGGGACTTCCAATTTCGGTCTCTGTGGGAGGAAGACGTTTCAAATATTATGGCACAGTGAAATAAATAAACACAAATATTAGTTCACAAAGGTGTTTTTCGGTCCTTTGGTTGCACTGCTTCCCTGTCTCTC
The DNA here is from genome assembly GCA_016801125.1 of Novumbra hubbsi. NCBI lineage: Eukaryota > Metazoa > Chordata > Actinopteri > Esociformes > Umbridae > Novumbra > Novumbra hubbsi. The sequence continues at coordinate 2,717 of JACXGK010004340.1, read as the reverse complement.
TACCTCTCTCTCTTCTTCCCTCTCTCTCACTCTCTCTCTCTGTGCATGTTATGATGTCTTTCTTCACTCAGCGTTTTCCACTGTAGCATTAATCCTGCAGACATAGCGCTCCCACCAACCCACTATATTCATCCCTGAAGAAAATACAACTGTCTACTTTACCCCATCAGAGAAATTGAGCGCTTACTTTTTAAGACCTCTGACTTAGATTTTTATATATATATATATAAAATGTATTTGCCGTCTCTGGCTCAAATATGAAATTGAGAGCGACGTGAGTCTTGCGCTGCATTTGTTACCTAGCAACTGGTGTCATCGGCCGCGGAGCGGGCACACCTCTGCTTGAGTGCGGAGTGCCACACATTCTTTATCCAAGTTAAGAACCAGCCTCTCCATTCAGCATTAATGTCTGTACCTTTTTCACCACCAGGCTGACATTCATCAGGCGTCATAGGTGGGGATGCATTAAGGCTGGGCTTCAGTGAAATGGCTAATAGCCCTGAGACAGTAAAGTCCAAAAAGCTGTGCACGGGGACAATGGCACAAGGCTTGATAGGGCAAGGTGGCCTTAAGCTGATCGTGGCGATAGTGGTTGATATGAAGTTGGGAGTGCCAACCAACATCCCCCCGGGTGACGGACATTCAGGCGTCTCCCCTGCTCGTCAATGTCTACGTGGCCCCCGTTGCCGTCTTTCCGTTCTGTCAGACCGAAAAGAATGAACCGCCCAACCCAAGTGTCCGTAAGCCTGTCGTGAATAAATCTCTCTCCCTGAGGGCGTCCGAATCGCGGGCAGGAAATCCAGGTCTCATCCTCCCCCTACTTGAACGGCCCTGTGTGATTTGGAACAAGTCTGCAGCTGAATTGATTAGGACCTCAGGCTTTGTTGTCTATTGGCCTCTCATTGAAACAGTGGAACTAAGTCGAAGAGACCGGTTTAAACCAGCTCCACATAGACGTGATCAACGTCCCCTGACAGCAACCTTTGCTCTGTGATTAATTGATTCCGGCAGCGTTACCTCCTTCGTGGCGTGGTGTCAGTGCTGGTCAGATATTAAGCGCTGATGTTTGATGTTGACGTCAGGCAGATGTTGTTTTTTTCCCGGAACCATTACCACTGTCTGTTTGATTCTGACAGTAGATATTTGTCCGCTGCACATTAAGGACACGATAATACAATGTCAGACGTCAGTACCTTCCTCCAAATTCACGGAATGTTTATTTATTTCTTTTTGCAGAAAGCATTTGAAGTTAACTGGTAGGTAGATAACAGCTGTATATGTATTTTACTAAAGTGCACCTGCTTATTCTAAACCTTTTAATGCCTTAATTTCATTTGGCCAACGAGTGCACATCGAGATGAGGCAACCCTATCCAACATTCCTGCCCACTCTCCGGACTGTGCTGAGGCAATTCACAGCGCATACCGTTCCGGGAATGGTTGTTGTGCTTTGACGCAGCTGTACAGCTTATCCAGAAACGCATGTCATTATTATCGCAATTTTAAGCATTTCATTGTGTTATGCAAGAGATATTTGGACTGTGCTGAGCCTTTCTTGATTTGGACAGGACACTTAATACAGGACATTCCAAAGCAATTTCTTGAAATAGTCAGGTAATTCTAGAGAGCACAGTATAGTTTCTGTTGAACATAAAACATTCAGACAAGAGGGTCCAGTTGTGTAAGCTGTTGCTTCCAGTGGACATAGGTTTGAATCTGGCCCCCAAAAAAGTATTTTATCTACCTCTTTCTTTTACAATAAAGCATAACATGCTTCAAAAACACTATGTTAAAAACTACACTCAAGAACAACAAATGTATTCATCACGCTGTTTCATTACAGTTGAAAACTCATGCTGACTTAAGTAGCCGTGCAGATGGGGAGAGAGTATTTATAAACCATAAAAACATACGCGAACAGTGCTGCGAGTGTCACACTCTATCAACTGATATATAGTTTACTGACATTTAGGAGACAGTTTATTGGCATTCACCCCCGCCTCCCCCCCTCCCCCTTCAGGAGAGCTCTGGCGTCTGGAGGACGACGGCGACGGCGAGGAGGAGACGGGGCGTCCATGTGCCGCTGCCCGCCCGCGCTCCCAGTCGCCTTTCTCCCACTTCCGCACGCGCTCAGCCTACCTGCGCAAGAGCGCCTCCGTGGACGACCAGCTGGATATGGTGGACTGTCGCTCCTCGGCGCCCCCCGCAGGCAAAGGCAGTCGCGGCGGCAAGGGGAAGCTCAAGAGGAAATTTGTGAGTTCCCCACTTTATTGAATTGTGTCCATTAAATGTTTGATGTTCGGGTCCACACGCGAGCTCACTCGCACACACACACCGGTTGACCCATTTTGCCTGGGTCGGTGTCAATAAAACAGTGGTTGCACAAAAAACAACGCAAGTGGCAATTGACCTCAAGTCTACGGCGTGACATTTTGAGGGACAGGGGCGTTCTCGATACAACTCGACAGTCTGAGTTGCTGATTATGAAAGCTCTTTTTTTCCTCTGACTGTTCTGTCCACCGTTTGCAATCATGGCAGTCTGTTTCTGCTTACGCACAGCATCTTTCAGCCGACTCCACACTGACATTTCTATAACCAGCCACCTGCCCTTCAAATGACCGGCACTCCATAATCACTCCCAGGCTGTCATTATCCTTTGTAACCCCCCCCCCCCCCCCCCCCCCCCCCCCCCCCCCCCCCCCCCCCCCCCCCCCCCCC
>JACXGK010004339.1:0-38884 GCA_016801125.1 Novumbra hubbsi | reverse complement strand
CAGCTGCATTCAGTTGACTCTGATTGGGGAGCCTACTTAGGTTCAGTTTCCAGCCACACCCGGTGTGGTTTATTGTTTGTGAATGTCTCAACAGCTCACGGTTTGTCTCTGTTTAATTCTGTTTTCAAGCGAATGCTCTACATGTTTTCTGTATATCGTTTTTATGTTAGTTAGTCCTTTCATTTTACGTGTACAGTTTTGTGTAGTTTGTACCGTTTGTCTTTGGGATTAAAATCACCTTTCCTTTTGAAAAATGTCTGCATATGGTTCCGCCGCACTACAACACCGTGACACTAAACGGTTAACATTGAGACCTGCACGTATTTTCTCTTTCTCCGAACAACACTTGTGGGCTAAAAAGTAATTGTAACCTTCTTTCATTTACATCTCTTTGTCTTTTTTTATTTCCATCTCTATGTTTTTGTGTAAACTTGTATGGCCTTTAGAACAATCCTTTAATACCTGGTAGTGTTCCACAGGGCATTTGTTTCTATATGTTTTGCCCAGTCTCAGCTTATTAGATTTGTTTAGGTATATGAGTACTGCCAAGGTCAAAAGTTTGCACCCCTGTTACTGTTTCTTGACTAGAACAAAAAATGTGGACTCCTGTTCTATGCGTTTTTCCAGTTTCAAATGTTAGAGTCTATTCATGATTGTTTATATTTATTTTCTATTGGTGGCATCATTATTTGCTAAACACACCTGTCTAAATAAAGCCTGCCCGGATAACAGTCACTACAAGATAGGTAAACAGTGTTTCTGCAGGCATATCAGTTGAGGTTCAGACGAAATATAGTTTAGTCCTTTTGTCATTCATCTACGAACAGTCTAATCTGCTGTGGAACACAGACTCCACATGTGGAGATTTATTTGGTGAAATGCAATTGCCTGTAGAATAATATGCATTTCATATCCTGACTGGCAGAGATATGTGTGTGTTTGGGGCATGGAGGCCTGTGTTTGGTGAATTCTTCTATGGTTTCTGTTAGGCCCTGCAGGACACTGTAGAGCCTTATGGTCCTGATTGTTCTCTTTGCTACATATCTTCCATCTGGAACAGATAGTTCTAGAAGATAGATATATCCTAATCACCAGTGACAACCGGACAACCACAAATTGCTTTAATTACCGTCTCTTCCCATCCTGTCAACAGATGCTTAGTGCTAAATGGCAGTGCAGTCTGATTCATTGCCAGGGGTTATGAATCCCTTTAAGGGTTATGCATTTATCAGTTACAGATAAGATAGGGAACTCACATGCACGTTATTTGGGCTATTATTGGATTATGTTCTTTGTGTGTGTTTCTTTATGACATACTGGGGATAGAAGTTGAACCACAGTGTTTTTTGGTTTGTTGCTATAGGAGAACCAAAGGTATGATTCATTATAGAACTATGTTCTTACCAACAACCCTCTATGAAGGGTTTCATCAAACTTTTTTATCATCAAAAGGTTCTTTATAGAACTCTATGATTGGCTCTGTCCAGAAATGGTTCTATTGAGAAACATTTTATCTTTAGAGTATTCTTCATGGAACTCTTTGTATCATTCCATCAGCCTTATAGCCGTGAACATTTTAATGACAAGAATGTCCATATATATTATATTATCCGCTTTTTTGGTGCCTAATGTAGCCCTGAAATGGTTTTATTAGGATTACTGACTACATTTGGTCTGCGATTCACATTTTGCTGATTCCTATTGGAATCCAAATCGAGTTAGGATATCCAAAAAGCAGAATTATTAGTGAAAACGTTGTTCAGAATGACCGAGTAGGGCCGATTGTCTACTGAGACCACCAATACTTAACACTGGAACAATGTTAATGAACAATGTTGATGTTCATTATTTCAATCAAATCAAAATAGATATTTACATAGAAAATGATTAAATTGAATACATTTTCATAAAATCTTTGATATTGTATTTTACTTTTCCTGGTCAAAAGTGAATGTGTGCATTCACTGATGAGTGCATTTGCCTCATCAGATGTACACACGTCCTCTCCCAGGCCCCCAAATGCGTCCTCTCCCAGACCCCCACACACCTCACTCCCCTTCTTGGCTTCCATGGCAACCTCCATGGGAACCTTTCCGCAATAGAATCTTTCCTGGCAACATTGTTTCAGTATTATATAGAACTCTTCTTGCAGCTCTGGTATATACATCTTTTGAAGGCCTTGCTAACAATTCATTCCGCGTCAGCACAATGACCAACAGATATACTGTATGTGAAACTGTTGATCATGTCTTTGATCTTGACACTGATGAGAAGGAGCGCGACAAGGAATGTTATTCTGGCGGTGACCCCCAGCAGATTTGGTCCCCCCAACCACTTCATGTCTACGGCTTTGCTGAATACAACCCTGTTTACCAAAAAGGTAAACAGAATGCAATGATGTGCAAATCGTGTATCCATATATGAATTGGAAATTCACACAAAGACAATAGAATATATTTTGGAACTGAAATGAAACAAATGCGCATCAACATTGATTGTGGCAAGAGAGGCTTGTAGATCCCTTGATGTTACCCTGGGAATCATAGAGACATTACGTCAGCTATTGGTTTAAATTTGGTAGATTGACCTGTACTATGTAGATTGCTGATGGTCTGGAATTTGTAGATGAATCATCGGCTAGTAAAATGATATACTTTCAAATGCTTTGAAAAAGATTTGTAACCACTCCTAGACTCATGGGCATCAACAATCATTCTTCTCAGACCCTCAAATAGGTATTTTGATCTTTGCATGTATTAACACACCACCAAATAGTTAGGACCAAAACAGACCAAGTTTTACATTCTGATATAAGACTGCAACCTCCCAAGATGCTCTTGTAATTATAATCCCGTTTCTTTGAATAGTTTGTATTATGTACTTCCTGAAAAATGTTGCTTTTATTATTGATTGTCCGTGTTAATAGCATGGTAACACATGTTAATTGACAAAGCAGGTGTTGCTGAAGTTAGCAGGGTGATGACTACATTGCAGTATTTGATTGATATTAAAGTTGTACAGTAAATGTAAATTTTATATTGATGTCTGACAAACTGTATAAAAAACACTTAACAGTTACACTGTCATGAATGGAAGTAGCAGGACACAGATGAGATTTAAATAAATGCCCTTTACTTCAATAAGATGAAATGACATAAAAACACAATGATCGTGGCATACAACAAGGACTGACAACAAACACTCAGGCAGGAGGAACTTAAATAGGGACTGAACAAGGGGATAACCAGGCCCAGGGGAAACTAATTACACTGACGGCACAGGCCATGACAGGCAGTTACAAACACATTGTAGATTTACATTTTGGATGAAGAATACATAAAAAATCTTACTGAATGTGTCTAAAACATTTAATTATAACCTCTTTAACAACCCACTTGCAGTAACATCATTAAACAAATCTTTTTGATAACAATTTACATGGAAATGTCATAGAATTTGTTCTTTGTGTGTGCCTTTCATATGCGCTGATGAAGGCTTTGTAGCTGAAACCTATAAGCGTGTTTTTATTTGGGCCAATATACAAATGTGATCAGCCTAGTTTGTATTTTTTAGTGTCTCTCTTTTAAGTTACTGTTTTTGTTTCAGTGATAGTTTTTTGGGTTAGTGCTCTTTACGTACCATTTTGTGCTGTGCATGTCTTCCCTAGTTCCATGTCTACTGACGTCTGTAATAGGGTCAACAACTTATATATCTAATTTGTCCTTACATTTAGATTTATGTATGTTTCTCATCAACCATCTACATTTTCCTTGAACAAATATCAATTTCTTTTTTTTTACTCAGACATCAGTGACCTATTTAAAACTGACACAACCCATTATCTGAGAAATGCTTGCTTAGAATGCTGTAATCATTGAGTGATCTTGCAGAAATGTATTCAGCTTTGATCTATCTTTATTAAACTTGCCAAAGTTGTCTGTTCTCTCAGAGTAGTATGTGATCCAGAAGCTTAGGGAAACACTAGAATCCTTCCCTCCGGCAGACAAAAGATACCCTTTATTACTATCTTGCTTGTGCCTGAGGGAGGAGAAAAGGGAAAAATTAAACAGCATGAAAGACAGTGAGGTGATGGAAATAGGATAGAGGGAGAAAAACGTTTAGAAGGACAAGAAGAGATGTGGAAAGAAATCTGAAGGAAATAAGGAGAAACATAGATTAAGGTAGAAAAACTGATCACATTAAGGAGAAACAGATTATGATAGGGAAAGTATTGAAGACAGTGAGAGAAATATAATGATACAGAGAAACAGATAAATATAATGAAAACCGATAAAGATAAGGATCTATTTGACATGTTTCTCTCAAAATAAGTCAAGAAAGGACAGAGATTGTGGTCAGGAAATGTGAGGTTTAGGTCTCTGTGAGAAAGTTATATGTGATACCCCAAGGTATGACTAAACTCAAAAGAACCAGATCTACTCAATCCTGGGTAGTGCCGTGCGTTGAGGTCAGTGGCCTTGTAGGCATGGGCTATTATCAAAGCCTGATTCACTGCTAAATAAACAGTGATCAAGTTGAAATTGATCACTGTTTATTTACGCCTAAGTTTATGTCTAAGTTCAACAGACAATTTTCAAACGATCCAGAGTTACATAAGGAAACCACATTAGGGAGCAGCTTTCATCAGATCAAATAAATAACAAAACGCTGTTTGAGGAAAAAACTACAGTCTTAGATGACGGCTTGTTTGATATCCTCCAACAAAATCACACAAACAGCTCAACTAACAGCCATGGCCAAAGACAACATTGTAAAAGCAAGAATGCATTCTTTGTTCGCAATGCAACCAATAAGGCTGTAAAAAACTATAGCAATTGTTGTTTCACTAATTAGTTGATCTCATCACAGTTTTGTCATTTGGCACTTCAAATCACTTATTTTGTCCAGTATTTTAGGCTTATGTTTTCGGTGATAATGAAAATCTGCTTTTATAGCTTTGCAAGTTAAATGTATATAATAAGGCCAGACAAGTTGTTAGTATAACATCTGTTTCTTAAACTAGACGAATAGAGTAGTGTATTTGCGCTCTTTATCAGTTGTGCAACTGGCCTTTCCACTCCTCTCTATTCTGGTTAGAGCCAGTTTGCGCTCTGGAGAACTGTACATTGTTGTACAAGATCCTCCGTTTCTTGGCAATTTATACCATGGAATAGCCTTAATTTCTCAATTAGACTGATGACATTCAGCATAAAATAATTTCTTTCTGGCCATTTGAGCGTGTAATCTAACCCACAAATGCTGATGCTGAAGATACTTAACTAGTCTAAAAAAGGTCAGTTTTATTGCTTCTTTAATCAGCACAACCGTTTTCTGCAGTGCTAACAGAATAGCAAAACTGTTTTTTTTAGATGAATTAGCCATTTAAAATGAAAAACTTGGATTAGCTAACAAACCGTGTTATTGAGTCTGTAATGTGTCTCTGGACGCCTGGTAGATATTCCATAAAAAATCTGCTGTTTCCAGCTACAATAGTTATTAAATTAACATGTCTACACAGTATTTTTGATCAATTGGATGTTATTTAAATGACCAAAAATTTTGCAACCTGTTTTTTATCTTTTCGAAGTGACTTCAATCTTTTGAACGTTAGAATACATAATCCTTTTTTATTTATGAAATGTTTATTTGATTTGGCTTTTCATAACATCTATTTCAATATATTACAGAGTAAGCACTATATAACCTACATGCTAAATATTTAGCTAACAAAAGGTTTATTTTATGTTATTATGGAAAGGTCCAGATCTGGATATTTTGAAGGCTTTATAGATTTCAAAGATTCCTGTAAATTCCATCATAAATAAATGGAGACAAGAGGGTTCTATTGTGGCATTGCAAATATCAGGATGTCTCTCTACAATTGATGCTAATAGCAACCATAAATGAGCTGCAGGAATTTCTGGTAGGAATTGGGGACTCCATGCACAGTTCAACCATTGTACAAATTATTCATGAGCTGCTGAATAGGGTTAATCAATCCATAACATTTCAAGAACTTTGCAAAAACACAGAATAGTTATGATGAAACTGGCTCTCCTGAGTACCGCCATAGGAAAGGATGACTGAATTACCACTGCTGCCATGGATTGGTACATTAGAGGTACTTGCCTCTAACTTCAAGTAACATATTTCAACAACAACTGTTCAGAGGTAACGGCATGAATCCAGCCTTTTTGTTTGGATTGCTGCAAAGAAACAACTACTGAAGGACACCAACATGATGTGTCTTTGTGAGATGCAAAGTGAGTAAACGTATGATCTCCGCATGAGAGGTTCCCACCATGAACAATTTAGAATTCAAGGCGCACTCAACGAGCATGGCTCCCACAGAATTCTGCAGCGATACACCATCCCATCAGGTTTGCGCTTAGTGGGATTATAATTTGTTTTTCAACAGGACAATCTCTCAAAACAGACCTCCAGGCTGTGTTAGGGCTATCTGACCAAGAATGAGAGTCATGGAATGATCCATCCAATGACCTGGACTCCTCACCGCAATCACCTAACATCAAATGTTCAAATGGTTTAGGATGAGTTGAATCACAGGGGCAAGGGAAAGCAGCCAACAAGTGCTGTGCATATGTGAGAACACGTTCAAGACTGCCGGGAAAGCATTCCAGGTGACCTCCTCATGAAGCTGGTTGTGAGAAGCCTTATAGTGCTCAGAGCTGGCATCATGGGTGGGTGGCTACAATACAAGAATTTGTATTTTGAATTTGTTTTTATTACTACATGATTCTATATGCCTTATTTCATAGTTTTAACAGGGAACATAGTGAAAATCTAAAATGAACCTTAAATACTAGGTGTATAGTAGGAGTAGGTGTGCCCAACATCCAAAACCTTGTGGGAAAATGTGTTTGGTATGAACAATGTGAAATGTTTTTGCCTCCCTCCAAAATACATGTTTGGCACAACACAGCTCATTATCCAAAGTACACAGTCCTTACTATCAATAATAACAGCAGCATGGTAGCAGCAGCAGAATTATGGAGCTGCTCCTCTGTTGCAGGTTCAAGGACTCTGGTCAGGATAGAGGCAAAAATGAACACCTAAAGAAATACATATATTTTGGCAAACCCTGCTGACCTCTGCCAGGGAGTTGAAGCTGAATAATAATTGTACCTTGTCTCTCCTAAATGTTCCCCCTCCTCCACCTCCTTCTTCCCTTTTGGTACACAACCTTGACTACCATTTCAAAATGATGGTTGACAAGATTCGCTTATCTTTCATTCAACCCGTTCAGGCTTCTGGTCCCACTGTCAGTGAGTTACATTATTCCTTGACCTCTTTCTCTCCCATCTCTTTAGACAAAGTCCTGCATCTAGTGATGTCTATGCGTCCGAATACCTGTCCTCTTGACCCTATCCCTTCCTCCCTTCTCCTTTTACCTTACCTTACTTACTCTCTATCCACTGGCTGTGTTCTCTCTGATTTCATGTCAGTTAATATTTCCCCCTTTTAAAAAAAACAACTCCTAATCCATCTGCTGTCCAAAACTACAGACTAGTATCCTTTCTTAAATTATTTTCTATGACCCTTGAGCTTGCTTTTTATCTATCCCAGAACAATCGTCTGGACTTTAACCAATCAAGGTTTAAGACATGTCACGTGACCAAGAACACTCTTCTCTGTGTCTCATAGGCTCTCCACTGCCAAAACAAACGATCTTTTCTCTGTTCTTATCCTTCTTGATCTTTCCACTGCCTTTGACATTGTGAACCACCAGATCCTCCTCCACACTTTCAGAGCAGGGGTCTCAGGTTCTGCACACTCTTGGTTTGCATCCTACCTGGCAGGCCGCTCCTACCAGATTGAATGGAGTAGGTCTGTGTCTGTGCCCCTCTCTCACAATACTGGGGTACCCCAGGGATCAGTCTTTTGCCAACTCCTCTTTTCTATCTACACAAGGTCACTCGGCATTGTCATATCCATACATGGTCTGTCTTCCCTTTGCTACATCCGATTACAGATGAAAACCTCTTTTATGAGTATCTCATTTAACTTGTGTATCCCCTAACCCCCACCACCTGAAAAAATGCTTTTGATTTCTCTGACACTGAATTTGTCAATAAATGGCTTCAATGAATTTGAAGAGTATTTATTTTGATTGTCAGATGTTGGTTATCCACGACACCTTAAGAGGAATGCATTTACTGTTCGTCCTCTGGAGAAGAGCGTCTGCTAAATGACTAAAATGTAAAATGTAAATGGTTGATTCATATTCAGCATGAAGCATAAACAATGGAGCACAAGCTTTCAGTTTTGCTTCTCTTCATGAAATGGAAAGTTTTTACCTACACAGACGTACACTATGCAGATTTCAGCTGCCACTCCAAAGTAATGCAACACAAGCGGATATACCGACAGAGAATGGCGAAGTACCATGCATATGCCGGAAGGGATATGCCGTAAGATTTTTTATAAAGCATTTTTGTGTTGTAAAACATTACATTATAATGCCATGATATTGTGTTACTTGCTAAATTAGTTGTTATACTTATGATTAACCATCAAATGATTAAATACATAGAATCTAGTTGCTAAGGGTGCCTTCCGTTGTCTTCTAATTAATTACTTGTTTGCTTTTGAGTCAGTATTGCAGTATGCAAAGTAGGCCCCTTATTACCAAATTTCAAGCAACTAAATTAGCATACAATTATGAGTCAATTGCACTTGTTGGTTAAACTGTTCAGACAAGCCTTCCCATAGCCCCTCCCCTTCCCCTCGTTCCATTGTCTCGTCCTAGTCCTTTTTCTTTTCATTATCTGTGTATTGGCTACTCAATTGTAAAGCGTCTTTGGGTCTTTAGAAAAGCGCTATATAAATTCAATGTATTATTATTATATATGTACATTCTCTATGGAGCAACATGACAGCAATCCAAACTGCATTGCCACATCTACCAATTAATGGCTTGAAAAAAGGCATAACCATGTCCAGGAATGTCCCAGTGTGGATTGACATAATAGGGTTGTGCGCAGCAGAGCCTGCAATTCTACTGAGCTTGAAGTCATCTGGAAAGATTTAGAAAGTCAGCAGTCCTACCATAAAGTCAGGTGTACCGTATACCTGCTCCTCAGTAACACTGCCTGTATGCTAGTGGTTGACTCACTGTGAGGGGGGGATATGTGAGGGGCCGCAGCCCTGGTCTGTGTTTCATTATGCTGTATCGTTCCTGGTTTTGTGTAGTGATGTAAATATACAAAGAGAATTGGCTCTGGAGACACAGATGTCCTGTTTAGTTCCTCTTAAAAAGGATGTGCCCTAAGATTGGGATTGACATAATAGGGTTGTGCTCAGCAGAGCCTGCAATTCTACTGAGTTTGAAGTCATTTGGAAAGATAGAGTATTTTCCAAATAGACTTACAGCTGTAATAGACTTACTGCTTTCAAAAGGTGATTCCACAATATACAGACCACTCAAAAAGTACTGGTACCCTTCATGCAATTGAGTAAAAGTCAATGCAAACAGTAAACAACACAAATAATTTATCATATTTGGGACTCAAACATAAGGTGGTGCTGTATAGTATTATTTTATAATAATTGGTTCTTAATCAACTTGCCTGGTACAAAAATATATATATATAAACGGTTAGCCAGCTAAGGCAAAACAGTGATTCAAAGGACCTCAACACTCACTTATGAGAACAAAAGGCTGTCAGTACCTGCTGGGGAAATGGCTTAGAGGGGTTCAAGAAGTTAGAGGATTTACCAGCACCTTCAGATACTCAATTCAAGTATGTTGCTTTTTCTTTTTTGATAAGAGATATAAATGTAGTTCTTAGATATTTGTGTCATCAAGGACGGACAATCAGACAAATTGGTCAATCTAACCTTAGCCTCCACATCATATCTTTGTTGAAATCTTTCAACCAATTTATATGTGAATAATGGGTTAGATCTGTCCATTAGAATTGATCTGCCCAGGACCACACGTATCAGGAACATTGTTCTACGGATAAAGCCTAATGTCCACCAAACACCATTAATTTAACTCAAAACCGTCCTCAAAAGTATCTTTGTAAAAACACATGAATGAGATCATGCCTGGCATAAGAAAAAACAGGGGCAGCATGGTAGCCTAGCCTAGCATCTGACCAGTTACCAAAACGGGAGGTACAACAAAGCAGTTTACCCTGATTGAGTACAGTTGCTTGCTAAGAAATTAGAATTTTCTTACCTGTAAAATTTAGAAAGTCAGCAGTTCTACCATAAAGTCAGTTGTGCCCTATACCAGCTCCTCAGTAACACCACCTGTATGCTAGTGGTTGACTCTGTGGTGGGCATGTGAGGGGCCACAGCCCTAGTCTGTGTTCAATAATGTAGATGGTTTCATTATGCAGTATCATTCCTGGTTCTGTGTAGTGATGTAAATATAAACAGAGAATTGGCTCTGGAGCCACTGATGTCCTGTTTAGTTCCTCTTAAAAAGGATGTGCCCTAAGATTGATGCAGACACATTATTTAACTGCACATCTTTGTGATTGGTATATGTGTGTGTGGATGTCCATGCAGGAGTGCAGTCCGCTCCTCTGAAGTACATTAGTTAAAGCACCGTACAGGTGGAGCGCAAAGACAGACAACACCACTGAGAGGAAGAATACATTGAATATATCCCTGTCTCTTTGCCTTACACCTCTCTTAAGAAAGTGTCAAATGTACAGACTTTTGAAAATTAAAAACATCAAATGACCTACCTTTGAAGTTCCAAGAGCTTATTTTGGTTTGAAAGGGAGTTTCCCACATAAACATCAGGTGATCTGTAATCCAATCACACACACAGGCGCCCATTGAAAACGCACACGCACACACAATAGGAAGTTGTTAGTCCTATCGCACACACACAGTCTTTGCCCTTTGGCAGGAAGCACCCTATGAAGGGTTCCTAACCCCAAGCTTCATTAAGATTAAATGAGCACATAAATAGTGTACACTACTGTAGCTAATGAGGCAACAGGGGGTTCAGCTGCAACCAGAAGAGAGACTGAGAGGAAGAGGGAAAAAAATACACATTCCAGTTTTGGTGGCAGAGGGCAGCTACCACTGTAAGGCAGAAGAAAGAGACATGGGCAAAGTACACATTCATATGTGGTTTGTATGATGCGGGTAGTGAGAAGCAAGCTTTGTCCTGACTCTGAAAACTGGGAGAATGACCAAACATTAAAAACATTTGGTATTTCTATTGTCTTTTGATGTTCTGTGACTCGTCTCTGTGTTTTTTCATGTGGTAAAAAGCAGGTGTCCCATCAGAACAAACAAAGTTATTTGGCCCTAGTGCCATGGTCTGTCTGGTCTAGAAAGCCCTGGTACAGGATAGTCCCCCTAATAGCCCCCCTGAGTGGAACAGTTAGTCAATCATTATCCTTGTTACTCACAACACTTTACTTTCTTCCTACCCTCTTGCATCATTCATTCCTTTCCCACTTCATCTACCTTCGTGTTCTATCTAGTCTCTTTTTCTTTCCCAACCTCTATCCATATCTCTGTCACTCTCTTTGTCTCTCTCCCACTTCTCTCCATTATTACCTCCCCTATTCTCTGTCTCTCTCTTTGCCTTGGTCCCTCTCTCTCATTGTCATAGGTGTTCTGGAGAGAAGCGTGGCGGAAGAGGCCAGTGCTCTGACCAAAGCCAAGACACTCTACAGGTCCTGCACTAATGAGAGTGAGTATGGGGGTCTGCTTTTCTTTTTAAGTGGAAGTCATTTATAGTTCCAGTCAGTCATTCTTTCAGGCCAAATTCATTTCCTATTTTGAACTATGAGATAACCCTATTCCTGTTTCAAGGTCAGATCGAGAACAGGGGAGGTGCTCCCTTGCTAGACATGCTCCCTGATGTGTTTGAGTGGCCTATAGCAACAGACAACTGGGAGACTGCTTATGGTAAATTACTTTGTATGCAATGCTATCACAGTACCTACTACACCTGTTGCAATTTCCTTCTCCTAATTTCCAATTCAATTTAATCTACCTCTCCCCTTCTCCTATTAAGGCACCACATGGAAGTTAGAGGACGCCATTGCCAGGCTCAATGAGAAATACGGAACTCAAGTGTTGGTGAATTTTTTTATCGGCACTGATGACAAAGACTCCAATTCGCACATAATTCATGTAGGTGTGCGAAAACAGTTGCTGCTATATTCACAGATACAGGTCAAGGTTTAGTATACAGTGTAAATACGAAAAGGTCATTGTTTGGTCTGGATCAATGGAATATGTTTAAAGTGCATATTCTTTTCCCTTATTGTAGGTTATTGTTTGTACTGGCTAGCTTTGTTACAGTTTTTAAAGTGGTTACCATTTTTTTTTACCGTTTTTTATTACCAACATGCATCTTGCACAATCAATAATCTCATATCCCAAATGCACTGAAACTACCCAATTGTTTAAGGTTTACTTAGGGTTAAGGTTAGGCATACCACACAATTCCACAACAAAAGTCTCACTCTTACAGAAATTTAAATTGCAATGATTGGACTAAAATCCAAGTGCGGAAACAACAACCCACCATCCCCGACCACAACGCCTTTGCAAACATCAACTTTATTTAACTATTAATACGTCCATAACTGCCCCTGACTGACGGTTTCCAATGGTAGGGAAATGGCACTTTTCAAATGTTGATAATAAACATATTTGCGAGTCATTAAGGACCAACAACTTCGAGATATGTGGATGATGAACATAGTAGCACTGCTGATATGTTCATATTGAACTAAGTAATGTGTACGTAATTCCTGCGGTGCTGGGTTGACTACAGTCATTCCAGTACAATGCATATATGTAGGATATATACCCAAGGATACAGATACACTGTAGATATATATATCAATGTTAGACAACACTGTCTTCTGCATTTGAGCACAGGTTCTCATTCACGTCAAACCTTACATCATCTCTAGCAATGCAACAAGGAAATAATAAATTTGTGCGCCTAATCTGTTCCTGGCTATATTCAGCAGATATTGCAAGGCATTCAGGAGGGATCTGATCATGTGGACATTCCTGGGTGCATGTTTACGTTAGAAAAGAAAATCAAAACATTTTTCTTTTATGTATAGATGGTAATGACATTTAAGAAAAAAAACTGATTATTTAATTGGTTAATATTTTCAATGTGTTATTATGATACAAATCTGTAAAATATCAATGTAATGGTTTTGTATTTTTATTTAAATGTAACAGTTTTGAAAGCATTATGTACACATGCACAACAGATAGTTTTGCTGGTGATTGTGTTTGAGTGAGAAAATAATTCATTTATTTTAGAAAGACTTGGTCATTTTGTGTCGAAGCAATGTAAAATGGTCCATAGATTAGTACTTACTATACACTGCTTTTGTGGTAACTGGGAAGTTTTTAAACAGAGTATTTAAAAATGCAATTTTGACATACACATTGTAACAGACGTTGTTGCTGATATAGCAGACAGCATGACGGCTGTTAAATAAATGCAGTCAATTTAAAAGCAATTCTAAAACAGTACAATTTCAAATGCACAAAAATACATAAAAAAGTCAAGTAAGTAACTAGGGTATTAAACATATTTTCCATGCTGTTGAATGAATGGCTCATTGTTTCCTCATACTCTATTTTCTGCCAGTTTGACCAGCAAACAAGCCTTGGCCTCTTATCCAGAGATTACTATGCCTGCACTGGCCCCTATGAAGAGGTAGGCCTGTGCGTGCTACACACACACACACACATAAATAACGTACACACTTCCTCTCCTACGGGAGCACTTGTTGTCTCTGGCTTACTATGTCTAGGTTTGGGTTTCAACCCCTTCGTGGGTTCAGATCACTGGTCCACCCACCCAAAAATCACAATGGCCCAAATCCACATTGGCTCCAAGCCATCAGAATCAGTTTAGGATACGATCAACATCCTCTCTAGATATTTATATTGGCTCTGGGTTCACACCCCCTGTGTTAGTAAATGAGTATCATTGCTTGAAATGATTAACTGAGAAAGCGGTGTGGTTGAAACAGAGTATATACATTAAATGATTTAACCACACAAGTTCAACAGTGGTGTATGGGTGGGTCGGAAGTGTGCTGTGTGTATGCTTTTGTGTGTGTCCACGTATGTGTGTGTAACTGAAACTCTCTATAAAACAATGAGATAATTAAAATCAAAAAAGCTTGACAGAACAGATTATGTTACAGCCCAATCCAGATGTCAATGTTTTAAGGAGGAAAACATTTTGTGTGGTTTCACTTGCGTACAACCACTGATTATTTTGTTAACATTATTGTGTACAATACTTCCTGTAATGGGTTTTCACATAGATAGGTGTGTGTTTGGTGTTTTTAAACAAATTTTAGATGAAAAGAAATACACTTATACCAGTTCCCCTGCAGTATTCTTCTGGTTTCACCGAACAGAAGAAAATGGCACTTCTCCATTTGCTTTGATAGGGTTACAGTATATCACTCAAAAGTCAACATTTGACAGCTGTTTTCTATTGATATTATCCGACATGTGTTTAAAATGTGTCTGTGTGTGTGTTTATGTGTGTGTATGTGTTCATCCCAGCCATGTAGAGCTTATGAACAGTTCATGATAGATGTAGCAAAGCTGATCCGTACTGACCGCAGCCTGGTGGTCAACGAGACGCATATCAGAGAAGAGGTTGCCAGGGTCCTTGCACTGGAGAAGGAGATTGCCAATGTAAGTTCAAAACAGCTATATACACTGCTGTACCAATTTCATGGTTTACAATACCTTTCCTGAAAGCTTAATTCTAAATCATTTTGGAGACTTCTTGTTAAAATTCCATGTGCAATCTGTAAATCAAATAAGGTGTAAGAAACCAATTATTTATTAACATAGACACTAGTTCATTAAAGTAACTTCAGATGTGTGGGGCACAGAGGTGTTTGTAGTGTTTTAGTTAGGTATGATTTAGTTTATGTTAGCATTTTTACTTTTCTGGTCGTAGTCTTCATTGTTTTTCGAGTGGGTTGCAAAAAGTCTATATCAGCATCAAACAGGCTGAATTTAATGTGGCTTCGCAGATGTACACATTTGCTTCAGAGAAATCTTCTAAAAAAGAAACACTCCAGGTTGGTTTCACTGACTCCTATTAAGCCTGATCAAAGACAAAAAAATGAACACTTATTTAACTTGGTTTCTATTCATAGACTTGGCTTAATCCTTATCTGTGAAACTGGCCTTACATGTTATGTCTCATAATAGATACTATATCTATTCATATTGTTTTATGTCCTCCGGATTTAGAAACATGAAGATAATGGTTTAACAGAAAGGTAAACTTGGCTCTGATAGTTAGGCTGTCAAAGCCTGGAGCCATTCAGCCTAGCTGAAACAATGTCATAGAGAGTACATATTATAAAAGACTGTCTAAAAATAACCAACAAGCTACTCAATTAAGTAGATCAAGGTTTTTTTTCAACTCTTTTAGAAGTACTGAAATAATAATACGTTTATGACTCCCTAGTC
This sequence comes from Novumbra hubbsi, assembly GCA_016801125.1. Lineage (NCBI taxonomy): Eukaryota > Metazoa > Chordata > Actinopteri > Esociformes > Umbridae > Novumbra > Novumbra hubbsi. The sequence continues at coordinate 23,395 of JACXGK010004339.1, read as the reverse complement.
ATTATTTCTGGTTAATAAACATTGATCATGTTGAGAATAAAATAACATAAAAACGGTCAATGGAAACCAAAATCTCCAACTGATTGAGGGCTGGTTTTACCCTTTAAGGTCTATGGGTCATTTGGGATCCCAAAATCCGCCTGGCAAAACTTTGACCTTTTGACCTCTCAGGAGGTCATCCTTGGTTTTAGAATGGTGTCATTTAAATTTTGGACTCTGAAAACCCATAACTTGAAGAAGGATGAATAGTTAACATTGTTTGAGGAGACTTAATGAGTTTATTAGTTGCTTTTATTGAGAAGGTCAAAGTATTCTCCAATAGGTAAGGCTGATTATGTCACATGTGGACATCCCCAGGGGTTCAGAACCACAAACAAAAATGTAGTGTTTTGAAAATTTAACATAATATACATGTAATATACATTTAATCTGCATTATTGCTTCCAAAAATTGTACAATATCAACCAAAATGGACAATTTTGGATCCCTATATCAGTGAGATGGATCATTTAATCCAAAACTCAAAAATGAGATTAAATTCTGATCAGATTATGAAAATGTATAGTTTTTTCTATGCAATCATGAAAAACAGTGTTTTTGTAGTCAAGATTTGGAAGGTTTCTGCTTTACAGAAATACACAAACGACATGTCATTCGTTTTCCCTTACAACATCTAATGATCTGTAGGCTTCTATCTTTAACATTTCCGGAGATATGAATCGAAATGTAACAGGTGCAATTTTTTTGTACGTTTTTGTGGTCGAGATTTGGAAGGCTTCTCCTTTACAACTGTCCTCTACAACCAGAATAAAACGTAGGTTTATATCTTTAAGCAATCTGGAGATATGAATAGAAATGTAAAAATCGCAATGATTTTGACGCAAATTTGCTAGCTAAATATGTTAGCAATTGAAATCAGAAGCGATTCCAACTTGCGTGATTTACATCACGGCAGCTCATAATGTAATTGCCCCCACGTGCCTGAATGCTCTCTCAACCACGTCTGGTCATGCTCCTGATGAAACCAGCCCTGCCCTGGATCAGGGCATCAGGGAGCTCCTGGACAGACCCAGAAGATTGCTGGACCCAGGATGTGAGTTGCATTGGAACAAGTCCTGGATTGTCTTTGTAGGGCCCAGCTAGAGGATGAACTTGGACCTGATCCAACATCTCGGTCAAATGGAAACATTCCCCACCCGACCTGGTGGAGCTTGAGAGGATCTGCAGAGTAGAACAGGAGAAACTAAAAAAATACCATACTTCTAGCATTATAACCCAAAAGGACTTGGGGCTTTATTTTATGCCTGATTTTTGTGTTGCGATTTCCCTATCTCTCAGGCGACCGATACTCCAGAAGACCGTAACAACCCCGTCCTGCAATATAACAAGATGCATCTGGGTGTTCTCAATGCTAACTTCAGCCTGGAGGTGGACACAAAAGTAAGATAGAACGTTGGTGTGTTTTATGTTTAAAATAATAGTTATATATACACAATATGCATGGCAAATCATACAACAAACGTTTATATACATTGAAAATATGAATGATTATTTGCATATGTTCTATCAACCAAATATTAACATGCTACACTATTCCTAAGAAATCTTAGTATTCCCTCAGTGAGATTTGGACCAACCTTGAAAAGTGTATGTGTCCCCGTTGTGAGCAATCAGTGTTGGTCAAACAAGGAGAAGCTATAACATGACTGGAAGATTGCTGTGTCTATGTACAGCCATGGCCAAAAGTCTTGAGATTGACACAAGTATTGGTTTACATAAAGACAGATGTTACTATGGTATACTAAAGTATAATTTCTAGCATTTCATGAGAGTCAAAGGCTATTATTGACAATTACATTAAGTACATGCAAAGAGTGAATATTTACAGTGTTGACCCTTCTTATTCAAGACTACTGCAAATCGCCCTGGCATGCTGTCAATGAACTTCTGGGCCACATCCAGAGTGAGGGCAACCCATTCTTGCATAATCAATGCTTGGAGTTTGTCCGAATTTGTGGATATTTGTTTGTCCACCCGTCTCTTGAAGATTTACCACAAGTTCTCAACGGGATTAAGGTCTGGGGAGTTTCATAACCATGGACCCAGGATGCTTTACTTCAAGCATTTTTCCGGATGCCTCAAACAATCCCAAAGGGGAAAATCACTTTACCCCAGTCCTCAGCAGTTAAATCCCCGTACCTATTGCAGTATATCAGTCTATCCCTTATGATTTTTCCTGGACAGAAGTGGCTTCTTTGCTGCCCTTCTTAAAACCACGCCATCCTCCAAAAACCTTCACCTCACTGTGCGTGCAGATGCACTCACACCTGCCTGCTGCCATTCCTGAGCAAGCTCTGCACTGGTGGTGCCCCAATTCCGGATGGTAGATTTAGGTGCAATCTTACTAGCAGAAATATCCTTGCATGTGAAGTCTTTTTTGTGCAAAGCAATGATAACTGCACGTGTTTCCTTGCTGGTAATCTTGGTTAACAGAAGAAGAACAATGATTTCAAACCCCACCCTTTTTTAAAGCTTCAAGTCTGTTATTCTATCTCAATAAGTATGACAGAGTGATCTCCAGCCTTGTCCTCGTCAACACTCTCACCTGGGTTAACACGTGAATCATTAACTTAATCTCAGCTGGTCCTTTTGTGGCAGGGCTAAAATGCAGTGGAAATGTTTTGGGGGGGGATTAAGTAAAAGAGGATGTTAAAGAGGGACTTTGCAATAAATTGCAATTAATCTGTTCACTCTTCTTGACATTCTGGAGTATATTCAATTTTGTCAGCATAAAAACTGAGGCTGCAGACTTTGAAAATGTATATCTCTGTCATTCTCAAAACCTTTGGCTGCGGCTGTATGTATGTGTGCGTACATTAATTTTGCTCTATTTACTTCACACTATGATCCCTGCCTCTCAGATGTTTAACTGGAGTTACTTCACCAACACGATTATGGACACAGTCGGCATCACTATCCCTGACACGGAGAGCATCATCAACTATGCACCAAACTACTACAGACGACTCAACCCTATCCTGACCAAATACACAAAAAGGTGAAATGAACCTGTCGATGAATTATTATTTTGATGTATATTTTGTTACATTTAGGCATTATTAGACAGAGACAGTGAAGACAGATGAAGAAGAGAGTTTTTTGGTTATAAAAAATATACAGTTGTGCTTAAAAGTTAGCATACCCTTGGAAAATTGGTAATATATCTACCATTATTTTAATGTTCTGTCCTTCGTTCCTTGTTTTTTGCTGTTCGATGGTCATGTTGTTTTGTTTCTGAACGCAGCCTGGTTCTCCCGTAATTGGCTACACCTGTTTCCTATGCGGTGTTTCCTATATATGTCGATAGTTTCTGTTTGGTTAGTGTGAGGGATTGTACGTTTAGGTCTGTACTGAGCGTTCTTTCTAAACCAAACTCAGCCTTTGGTTGGATTTATTCTCTACCAGTCTTTTTCGTGTACCAGTTCCCTGCCTGCCCTCAACTACGACTCTTGCCTAGCCCACACTTGTTTTCTACGCCTACCAACACATTCATTACACCAACACATTCATTACACCAACACATTCATTACAATTATTAAGAAAAAACATACGTTTTTAAGCAGTCAAAACACCTTTATTTTATTTCTTATGGGATTCATAATCAACTGTATGGCATAACAGAAAGGCAGAATCATAAAATAAAACATGGCAACAAATAAAAAAACGAAATAACCCCTGTTAAAAATCTACGTAACCTTCTTCTTAATACTGTGTAGAGCCCCCTTCAGCATCAATGACAGCTTGCAGTCTTTTGTAATGAGGCCTCAAATTCTTGCAGGTGGCATAGCTGCCCATTTGTCTTGACAAAATGCGAAAATGCAAAAGGCCATGCAAAGTCTTTGATCGTCTTGCATGAACCGCACGTTTGAGATCTACCCAGAGTGGCTTGATGATATTACGGTCAGGAAACTGTGATTGCCCCTCCAGAACCTTCACTTTTTTCTGCTGTAACCACTGTATGCTGAACTGAACTTGGCCTTGTGCTTAGGATCATTGTCGTGCTGGAAAGTCCAAAAGGGTCCCATGCGCAGCTTTCGTGCAGAAGAATTCAAATTGTCTGCCAGTATTTTCTTATAACATGCTGTATTCATCTTACCATACAATTTCACAAGATTGTCCTTGCCTTTAGCGCTTTTTTGTGGCATTGGCACAGTAAAGGCTTCTTTCTGGCAACTAGACCACGCAGATAATTTTTGTTCAAGCATCATTGTATTGTGCTCTTTAAACCAACCACACCATATTTTTCCAGAGCAGCCAGTATTTCTCCTGAGGTTACCTGTGGGTTTTTCTTTGTATCCCGAACAATTCTTCTGGCAGTTGTGGCTGAAATCTTTTTTGGTCTGCCTGACCTTGCCTTGGTATCAAGAGACCCCCGAATTATCACTAATTAAGTGATTGAACAATATTGACTGGCTTTAGATATATTTTTTAATATATTTTTATATCCTTGTCCATCTTTATAAAGACCTGTTACACAGGTCTTTTGACAGTTCTTTTGGCTCAGTATCTAGCCTGCTCAGGGCAACCACGTTAGAGCTAACAGACTCATTTATTAACATTTATGACTATTTATTAACAGACAATGAATGTAATGTGTGGGAAATTAACCTTTAATTGCCATTTTGACCAAATCATCATATCGTCATATTTTCCAAATCAATGCAAAAATTATACAATTTCTGCCAGGGTATGCAAACTTTTCACATTTTACGTTTTAAAGAATGTGGCAAAAGTATTCTTTTTTTTATTTCCAATTTTGGGCTGGATGTATATTATGTTGTTCACATTTTGTTACATGGGTGTGGCTCAGGTGAAGTGGAGAGGTAAAGGCCTGTGCAGGTGCAAACAATGAAAACTTGGACAGGGACTGGGGAGTGCAATTACTAAATTCTCAAAACACAACAACACTATAATAACCATAGTTGGTTGTAATGGATTTCAAAACACTGTAACTGTAATCCGTTACCAGCTAAAATATTGTAATATTGTGATACTTTTAAAAAAAATAATGATTTCTTCTTGGATTACTTCACTTGAAAAATAATAGATGAGCGTAACAATTACGACAGGTTGAGATTTGTTGGATTTTTTTAAACCAAATAACTGTCGCGCGCCTGAGTTGTATGTGTGATCATTATGTGCTTAAAGGTGGGCGCACATAACCAGATTAGTGACCAATGAAGCCCAAGTTACATTTTCTCTGGTTTTGGCTGGTACAAACAGAATATGCCTACAGAAATATTAGCCGACCAATATTAAATGTAATCTACTATTGACACAGCTTTCTCAGAGCAATGCTAGGTGATACCTGATGGTTTTGTTTTTATATATAGGAAAAGATTAGGCAACTATTTGTTAGATAACTGTTAAAATGGCGCTGCCTTCCAGATAAAATGTTCTATTGAATTTATCACAATATTTGGGCAAAAAATGTGTGTCGGGAAGAACTCTGCCAAAGGATGATCATTTGCATTTGATGCAGCCTCCTCAACTCTGTACTGGCAGGCCATGTGATTCTGCTTGATTTGGATTTCAGAAAAGTGCCATCATTTAGCTACCATTGGCTGCCTAATGACACTGACTTTGAATCAAGACTGCAGGTGTAAATCACAATTAATTTCTGTAATTTGCGTTTTAAAAATACATCACCAATAGCCCTAAAAGCAGTTTTAAAAGGAATACAAAACATGAGCAAACTAAAATATCACGTCCTTAGATTTTGGGTCTATGTTCAGATACAAAGTGTTTTTCTGGAAGCTCAATGGTTATTAGATCATTTGGAACAGACCTTTAGTGTGCAATGAAGAGATGCAGCCCAATCATATTGAACTAGGAAGCAATGATTTAGAAACCCTTTACAATGGCACTGTACATAACCCATAAGGTAAGATGCAAATTTCTGTTTTTGCTCCTATCCAGGGCGATATACCAGTGCTTATATTTTCATTCTGGCCCTCTAATAATTTATTGCATTTGTAAAGGTCGTTTCATTATAAAGGAAAAATCTGAACGTGCAAGAAAAAGAAAATAATAAATCAGAAAATTATAATATTAAACAAGTAAAAGGACTATCAGATGAAAATGAACTAAAATGTATATACAATTAGTTGAAGTCAGCCTACCTTTTAATTGCATGTCCTTGTTTCCACAGAGACCTGCAGAATTACATGGTGTGGCGCTTTGTCATGAACATGGTGGTGGGTCTGAAAAGGCAGTACCGGGATACTAGGAAAGCCTTCCGAAAGGTGCAGGCAACATAACTCATACCTTCAGTCTTCCAAATCTCCTACACACACTTGATTGGAGAGCCCTCGGTTATCAGTTTTTGCTTACTAACAGACAAAGGGCGAATTCTAGAGAGTGGCTAGGGGTTTAATGAACACATTAACTTTGGGTCATAGTCTGAAATTCAAAAGTACTTCAACTTTACTAGAAATAAACCTTAATCAGTTTGTTCATGCGTAAGTCTTGGATACGTGACATGGACGAGTGTGAAATTGCTCAAGCTCAAAAGAACATTGTAACCTTTTAAGATTCCACTTCACTATTTAAGGCTGCATTATTGCACAGTTGCTGAAAGGTGCCAGTGTAAGGTTTAATTTGCCCCTACACCCTAGATCTTTTTTACTTTCCCTACAATTTGCAGAATTAATCTCCTCCACTTCCTGTATTTTACCATTCTCTCGCGTATGATATCATCAGTGTTGATGACACTGATGATGCAAGCATGTTGCCTTGCTCCTTGCAGGCTCTGTATGGCACTACGTCAGAGGCAGCAGTGTGGAGACAATGTGCCATCTACGTCAACAACAACATGGACAACGCTGTAGGGAGACTGTACGTAGAGGAGGCCTTCTCTGGGGAGAGCAAAGAATTGGTAAGCTTAACGTGTGCATGTGTGTGATAGGCGGCAGCTAACCCGTTGGGTAGAACATCGGGCCATTAAAGCAAAAGGCTAAATTCCCAACCAACAAGGTTGAAAGAACTTGGGGTAAGTGCACTTGAGCGAGGCTACTAACTGTATATGTGTCACACCGCATAAGCAGAGCGAATGTCTCTGGGTGAGAAAATGTCTGAATGACTGACGACCCATTGTAAAAAAGTGCATAGAGACTGCACCCAGCAGACTAGGCACTGAATCTGGCCAGGTATACAAAATATTTTTTGAATAAACCTATTGTGAACTATCTTTTATTTCTGCACATTCTTATATCATTCACAGAGGATATGTCACAGTGACAAGATAGGTATGTACAACCGTGGCCAAAAGAGAATAACACAAATATGATGGCAATTTGCACATACTCCAGAATGTCACAAAGTGTGATCAGGTGAATCGCAATTAATTGCAGTCTTTCTTAGCCATGAAAATGCACCCTTAAAGGTCTAAGGCCTTCTTGGGATGAACAAAATTCGCCAGCACTATCTTGACCTTTTCAACGCAAAAATGCGTCTAACGGCCTTAAAGGTTTTCGGTTAAGATTTGGAAGGCTTCGACTTTACAGAAAATACACAAACGACATGTCATTCTTTGCAGCAGACTGTCCCCTACAACATCGAAAAAACAACAACGTGGAAAAAACTGTACTTCCATAATTAATAATTCCGGAGATATCAATAGATATGTAACAAGTGCTTTTTTTGGTTCTTTTTTATGTTAGTGTTTTTGTGGTCGGGATTTGGAAGGCTCCTACTTTATAGAAATACACAAACGATGTGGCTTCTGAAAGATTGTCCACTACAACGTGGTGAAAACCGTCGGCTTCTATCTTTAACCAATCTGGAGATATTAATAGAAATGTAACGGGTGTGCATTTCGACCCAATTCTCTACTGCCCTGCCACAAAAGTACCAGCTGACATCAAATCAGTGATCTTCTCGTTTACGCAGGTGAGAGTGGTGACGAGGACAAGGCTGGAGATCCCTCAGTCATGCTGATTGAGTTAGAATAACTTTAGAAGCTTTAAAAGAAGGGTGAAATCTTTGTTCTTCCTCTGTTAACCATGGTTACCTGCAAGGAAACATGTGCAGTCATCATTACTTTGCACAAAAAGGGCTTCACAGGCAAGGATATTGTTGCCATTAAGATTGCACATGAATCTACCATTTATCGGTTCGTCAAGAACTTCAAGGAGAGAGGTTCAATTGTTGTAAAGAAGGCTTCAGGGCGCCCAAGAAAGTCCAGCAAGCCCCAGGACCATCTCCTCGTGTTGATTCAGCTGCGGGATCGAGGCACTACCAGTGCAGAGCTTGCTCAGGAATGACAGCAGGCAGGTGTAAGTGCATCTGCACACACAGTGAGGCGAATACTTTTGGAGGATGGCCTGGTGTTAAGAAGGGCAGCAAAGAGGCCACTTCTCTCCAGGAAAAACATAAGGGACAAACTGATATTCTGCAGAGGGTACAGGGTATTGGACTGCTGAGAACTAAGAGGGGTAAAGTCATTTTCTCTGATGAATCCCCTTTGGGATTGTTTGAGGCATCTGGAAAAATGCTTGTCCAGAAAAGAAAAGGTGAGCGCTACCATCAGTCTTGTGTCATGCCAACGGTAAAGCATCCTGAGACCATTCATGTGTGGGGTTGCTTCTTATCCAAGGGAGTGGGCATACTCACAATTTTGCCTAAGAACACAGCCATGAATAAAAAATATTACCAAATCATCCCCCGAGAGCAACTTCTCCACAGTTTGGTGACAAACAATTCCTTTTCCATTTTGCATGATGGAGCACCTTTCCATAAGGCAAAAGTGATAACTAAGTGGTTATTTTTTATCGGGGAACAATACAATTATATTTTGGGTCCATGGCCAGGAAACACGTCAGACCTTACTCCCATTGAGAACTTGTGGTCAATCCGTAAGAGGTGGGTGGATGATGAACAAGAGTCCAGAAACAAAGAGGGGAGGGAAAAAAGCAGTTAAAAGCAGTTTGTACTATATGTTCGTTGATACACACTTGACCAAATAATTTAGTTGGCTTGCACCTTTGGGAACAGGAGAGTCTTCACTTTTTTTGCAAAACCAGGCTGGTACACAAGTTAATATGGTTGAGTGTATCAGCAGAATGACCATTTGAACTGCAGCGTGTTGTAGGCGATTGAGTTTCTCTGTATTTAGCGTTTGAATCGTAAACATTTTCTAGACGGTAATGTCTTGCCATCAATCTGTGTTAAGATTGATGGCAACCCCACAAACTCTGACAAACTCCAGGCATTTATTATGCAAGAATGGGCTGCCCTCAGTCAGGATGTTGCCCAGAAGTTCATTCATAGCATGCCAGGGTGAATTGACTCTTTGCATGTACTTATTGTAATTGTCCATAATAGCCTTTGACCCTTATGAAATGCTTGTAATTATATGTAAGTAACATGTAGCAAGTAATTATATGTAGCAACATCTGACAAAGATCTAAAAACACTGCAGCAGCAAACTTTGTGTAAACCAATACGTGTCATTCTCAAAACTTTTAGCCACGGCTGTAATGACGTAGTTGTGTTGACCACCTGTTGTGGCAGGAACATAAACCTACAGTAGCCTACTTCAGTCATGGCTAGAGGAATGATATATAACTCACATGCCCTTGTGTAACTAAGACTTATTGACAGAGAAAAAAATTACTAAAAGCTAGCTGATGGATGCAAACTAATAAATATGTAACCATATTACCATCGATACCATCAAGTTTTTAACTAGGAAAGCTGCCAAGAAAAAAGCTATCTGATTAAGGTGGAAAACAATGTTCTCCCTAACAACAACAAAAGAAACACATTTAAACTATATAATCTGTTTCATTTAGATAGCTATGTAGCAAGGTGTGATCATTTTAATACATATCATTTGTAATACTGCAGTAATGTTTTGGTCATGTTTGGACCTTGTTCATTCAACTATCGCAAAGGCTAAAGCTTCTATCCAGGTTAGCGTTTTATACAATGTTATTGGTGTGACCTCTTTTTTATATAAAATACCGTGAAGCTATAAAATGTTGTTTAAGGTGTTGTAGGATGAACTAAAATGCCCATGCTGACTGCATTGTCCATGTTGTCACCAAGTGACAAAACATAGCTAACAGGGATTAGCTTATCTGCCATTTTGGCCACTTTGTGAGCAAGGTTCCCGGCACTGCCGACGTCTCTGAATAGGTAGAATTCCCCTCTGAAAATGAACGAGTCACCTCGTCCACTGCTTGCTGTTACCACCTATAGGTGTAGGAGTAACATAAACCCAGCTAGGTCAAATACAGCTTGCAAATACAATTTAAGTAAACAAAAAGCTGCTCTTCAACCCCACTTTGTGACTTGCAACATTCTCTTCTGCCGGCATCCCTTGTCTAGATTTTCTTGGGTCTTTTCATTCATGTCCACTAAAACGATGCATAACCGTCCATCCTAGCTCACTCACTTAGTGTGAAGTAATGGGGTAACATCTCCATACCAGCTGTTATAAAAATTAGCTTCTCACAAGCTACAGATCTACCTAGTGTGTAGTATCAGCTGAGCAGTGTATCTTTAGAACCTGTTGTAATGCTGAGCATCTTGCACGCTGTAAATCCCTGTCACCCCATGGACCACTTACTTAACACATGTAGCTGCTTTTCACACACACATCCTCACCACATTTGTGTATGTGTGCGTGTGTGCGCAATCTTGTTCATTTGACCTGATGGCTCATATGCTGTAGTTTCCTGCCGTACGTCATACTCACACAGATCATGTTCGGAACACATATTTTCTATCTGGCGTTTGGTCAAGGCCCTCATACGTCTTCAGTTACTTAACAGATTTAGTAGCAGAGTCTGTAATTGCCTATTTGTACTAAGCTAACATGTGGATTTATTTAAAGATGGGCATACCTATGGTGTCAGTGGATCTCAAACCCTACTCACCCTTTGTAACCAGTGCCATGTCATAGATCATGCAGCAATTTGATTTTTACTTGTTGTTGAACATATTGGCGAAATAGAAACCTATACACATATTCAACATAGTCGAAAAAAATAAGTCACTAGAAAGGCTGATATTTAGTGAATATTTTTGTGTATTTCACAGCTATAGAACAATCTTTTTCATCACTTGACTTTTGGCATGCATGTTTATGAAAAACAGATTATTTTGGCTCAATTCCACAACCCCACCATTTCCAAACAGGTCTAAAAATGTTGACGTGAAGTTTCCTTCCCTAACATTCATAATGTTCTGAAAAATAATGACATCACTTGTCATCCCGTTATGTTGATCAGGTAAGTGGTTTGTGATGGAAATTAATGTCATAATGATGAGCCCAGTCCCAAGCCAAAGCAACCAGGATGCTCTATGAAGTCCATTTAGGCTGACAAGCTCTGAGGTGTTCAGGCAAACCAGTAGGTCTTCAGAAGTGTACATGTGTGTTTAAAAAGATAAAGTAAGAAGTGTATTTGTATTTTGTAACTCCACTTTGTCTCCCATTGTACGTGTGTGGGTTTGTCCGGGTGTGGATGTGTGTGTGTGCGTTAGATGGACGAGATGATAGCCGCAATCCGGGAGGTGTTCATTGGTAATTTAGACAAGCTGGATTGGATGGACGCAGAGACTAAAAAGGCTGCAGAGGAAAAGGTGACGTGTTCAATCTCAGAAGGCCCTGTTTTACCTGTCTGTGTTATAGGTTCCCACTGTTGCAATTACAAGCTCCATCCATCAATTTTATTTTTTTCATTATCCTCATATTACTCTCTGTAGGCAAAAGCTATCCGTGAGCGGATAGGCTACTCAGAGAACATCAAGAATGATACCTACCTGAACAATGAGTATAGAGACGTAAGGCTCGATTTTGTTTGCTGGAAAGAGAATGACTATACACCTGGTCTGGGAATGGAATACTGTATTATGGACATGAAGTTAAAACCATAATATGTCATTGACCCGATTGCAATGTGGGTGTGTGTGTGTATTAGTTGGACTACACTGCAGATGAGTACTTTGAGAACATTCTTAAGAACCTTGAGTATATACAGAAAAAACGTCTGAGGAAGCTCCGGGTCAAAGTCAACCAAGAAGAGTAAGATCCTGCATTTCCTGCTTTTCCAAAACACATTCTAAGCGCTAGCTAGAACAACAACCAAGGCATTCCCATTAGAGAAGTTATTAACTGATACTTAATTATAAACTATTTCATGAACTAGTAATGTGAATCCTTCTTTCATCTTTAGATGGGTAACAGGAGCAGCCATAGTGAACGCTTTCTACTCTTCCAGCAAAAACCAAATAGGTAACTTAGACACCTCGTGCCTTCAGCTGCAGAATTATTTTGAACTTTGACAATAGAAATCCCATTAATAGAGCAGACGTTATTCCTAAATCTACATGTACTTTATATTGGAGAGGCATGTTGGTTCTATTTAGCTGTTTCTTAGTGGAACATTCCAGAATGTAAACATGTACTGAACACAGCACTGCTCAACAACCTTCACCGTGACCTCCCATTCAGACATAATTTCTGTCTTTCGCTCTATTCCTCCTCCTCTATCAGTGTTTCCAGCAGGAATTTTACAGCCTCCATTTTTTGGTAAGGGCCAGACCAAGTCTCTAAACTTTGGAGGTATTGGCATGGTGATTGGACACGAGATCACTCACGGGTTTGACGACAACGGTAATAGAATATTTTCTGGTGATTTCATTTGAAAGTTATTGAAATAACAGCCCAATTCAAAGTGTCTACCACATCCTACAGGGTGTAATTTAAATGCATTTCAACTAGAGATGTTGCCATGACAAATGCACAAGCTCATCAGTTGTCCTTACCATTCTTTATTTTACCTGTTGCCAGGTCGTAACTATGATAAAGATGGGGACTTGAAGGACTGGTGGACACCCAGCTCCACCCAGAAATTTGTGGAGCTGTCCAAATGCATGGTGGACCAGTATGGCAGCTTCTCCTGGGACCTGGCAAATGGGCTAAATGTATGTCTTTTCTCTTTCATTATTTTCTTTGCCCAGAGACATACACCTTTTTTTTCATACATTCCACTCATTTTCCATCCCATTGTTGCAGTGAACAATAGCATTCTTCACCCTCTAAGAAAAACAGCCTGTTGCCCACAGGGTGGGAAATGGTTTCCCGGAATCTGGACTGCTGAAGTACATAGAGATCTTTAAATTACAGGGTCATCTTGATCATCTTCTTCCTTTTGTGTGTGCAGCTCAATGGGAATAACACGTTAGGAGAGAACATTGCAGACAACGGAGGGATCCGTCAGTCATACAGGGTAAGAATGAACTTGATGGAAAGATGCTCACCAAGGGCAAGACATCTTAGTGGGCAGGGAGTTCCCCATAGTTGACAGTTATTTTTAAAAATCTCTTTGTCAAGCAACATGGGTTCAGTGAGTAGGTGTTGCAGTAAGGTTTTCTCAAGCAATTGCAAGTACAGTGGAGGAAAAATTATTTGATCCCCTGCTGATTTTGTACCTTTGCCCACTGACAAAGAAATGATCAGTCAATAATTTTAATGGTAGGTTTATTGGAACAGTGACAGACACAATAACAAAATACAAACCCAGAAAAACGTTATGAATTGATTAACATTTTACTCAGTGAAATAAATATTTGACCCCTTCGCAAAACATGACTTAGTACTTGGTGGCAAAACCCTTGTTGGCAATCACAGAGGTCAAGCGTTTTTTGTAGTTGGCTTCCAGGTTTGCACACATCTCAAGAGGGATTTTGTCCCACTCCTTTTTGCAGATCCTCTCCAAGTCATTAAGGTTTTGAGGCTGACGTTTGGCAAATCTAACCTTCAGCTTTTTCTATAGGATTAAGGTCTGGAGACTGGCTAGGCCACTAATGTGCTTCTTCTTTGTTGCCTTAGCCGTGTGTTTTGGGTCATTGTCATGCTGGAATACCCATCCACGACACATTTTCAGTACCCTGGCTGAAGGACGGAGGTTCTCTCAAGATTTGACGGTGCATGGCCCCATTGATAATCCCTTTGATGCAGTGAAGTTGTCCTGCCCCCTCAGCAGAAAAACACCCTCAACGCATAATGTTTACACCTCCATGTTTGACGGTGGGGATGGTGTTGTAGGATGGACAACATTCCTCCTCCTCCAAACACGACAAGTTCACTTAATGCCAAAGAGCTTGATTTTGGTCTCATCTGACCACAACACTTTCACTCAGTTCTCCTCTAAATCATTCACATGTTCACTAGCAAACTTCAGACAGACCTGTACATGTGCTTTCTTAAGCAGGGGGCTGGAGGATTTCAGTGTGTTACCAATTGTATTCTTGGTGTCTATGGTCCCAGCTGCCATTAGATCATTGACAAGTGTAGTAGAACTGTGTAGTTCTGGGCTGATTCCTCACTGTTCTCATGATCTTTGAAACTCCACAAGGTGAGATCTTGCATGGAGCCCCAGACCGAGGGAGATTGACAGTTATTTTGAGTTTCTTCCAAGCTGCTGGGTGATGGTCTTGTAGCCCATTCCAGCCTTGTGTAGGTCTACAGTATTGTCCTTTACATCCTTTGGTCTTGGCCATGGTGGAGAGTTTGGAATCTGATTGATTGCATCTGTGAACACGTGTCTTTTATACAGGTAACAAGCTAAGATTAGGAGCACTCCCTTTAAGAGAGTGCTCATAATCTCAGTTTCTTACCTTTCTAATTGACACCTGCGAGCCAGAAATCTAGCTGATTGATAGGGGATCAAATACTTATTTCACAGAGTAAAATGCAATCAATGTATAACTTATTTGAAATGCATTTCTCTGTATGTTCTTGTTGTTATTCTGTCTCTCACTGTTCAAATAAACCTACCACAAAAATTATAGACGGATAATTTCTTAGTGGGCAAACATACAGAATCAGCAGGGGATCAAATACATTTTTTCCTCCACTGTATATAAAAAGCATCTCAAACCACAACCAAATTTCAAGTAACATCCAGTACTGTCATACATTATTGATATTCTTTATGTTGTTTGAATATTTCAAATGCAAAGGTTCAAATCCTTGTACCAGTAAGATGGGGGAAAATACGTTTGTACCTTAATAAGACAGTTAATAAAATAACATCAACTTCTTAACATGCTTTCCTGGTAAGTTAACAATGAAAAGCTAGCCCAATATTATTGTGAAGCACTGTTTGTCAAACAAAATCTTGGACACATTCATTGTGACAAGAAACCAGTTTTAGTGTCGGTGTAACGCTGAGAAAGAAGGATGGAGGCCAAATGCAGGAGCTTCTCCTGGTTAAAGTATTTATTCACCCAAACGGTAACTGTAATTGGGATGTGGCTAGGATTCTTGGGTGTGCCGTTGGGGAATGATGGTGATGGGGAACTAGAAGGCAGGGGATGTCGACCAGTGCAGAGCCCGTGGAGAAGGCTGAGCAGCACCGGGGGGAACCGTGACAATCTGTTGGCCCTCATCCAATTATCCAATTACCGTTTTTCAAACTTTGATAAATATGCTTGATGTGGTTTCATGATCTGGTTTCATCCATTTATCATCAGATTTCATCTTTCATGCCTTTTTTTCTTTTACTGTTCAGGTGCTTTAAAAAGAAACCACATACTGTGTAAACACAGAGTCATTTACCCAAGGCAGGAAATGTATTCCAGTAACCCGTTGCTACATACCCATTTTTTTCTCTATCTTTCCCTCTTTGATTTGGGATTTGATAGGTGTAAATCTAAGTGCAGCGCTCTGTTACCTGTTGTGCAGTGGAATGAGATTGGATGGACTAGTGGGTAAATTGCCACCTACCAGTGATAGTAATATTTTCCGCAATGTCCTCATGCCAGCTCTCTGGACCTACAAACATGTTCCAGGAGCATGGTGTGTAAGTAATGCTCAATGTGATTTGCCAACAAGGCGACTTGGGTTGGTGTGAAGAGACAAGGAAATTAAGGGATAGGAAACATGTCTCCATAGTTTCTGAGAAGCGATAGGCCGACGTCCCATACAGTTGGAGAGGTAGTGATTTAAATATTCATCGGATGTGTCTGATGTTAGATGACCAAGTACTAACCCTCATAGTACCAACTGGGCTTGGAATACATTCCAAAGGCATGTTTTGAATCATAGCCATAAGTGCAGTTGTGGAAGATGGAAAAGTGTTGGCAATTAATCAAGTAAAAACTATTCAGCCTTTAGCGGAACAGTTAATTATTTCAGGTTTTATCATATATACAGGAACAAGAATCATAACAAAAATTACAAGTTCAAAAAGAACAAGAAATTAAAAAGTACAAAGACTTTTAAATTGCCATGGTTCAAACTTCTACTCCTTCCCAACTGTACCGGTGACGCCAAATGCTAAATGCAGGGACAATGGATAGATGCCACCATGATGTAACCTAGGGAATGCAAGGTTGCACAAAGACATAGATCCAGGAGACATGGGCAATTGTAGAATGTCGGTTGCCCAGACAACTTAGTGGAAGCTCACACTCGACCACTTAGGCATGTTACTATAGGGGCTTTGCTAACAGCATTCCGAATAAGGAATTGAGTCCTGTTCACCTTTATAATACAATTAGAAGGAGCCCACTGCTGCCTTCCACCAAAAGGAAGACTTATAGAGGTCTCTTCTAAACCAAAGGCCTAGTCGTCCACTCATAGATGGAGACTAGGAGCCTTGCTCAGCTGACATTCCGTTCATTACAATGTGCCTGGATACAGAAAGGAAAAAGACACTGACGATGGGAGACATAGCTGTAGTCATTCATGCATTATGGAGTTAACCAAATAAAGGGAACTCAGAAGGACTAATCCTAATAAGTAATGAAAAAAATATTATTAGAAACAAATATTTTCGCAAATGTCTCACTTATGTCCCATCAGGGACAATTAAATATAAAGAAAACAGAGACATATTATTTAAAAAGAATTATGTCTGTATCTTAAAACCAGAATTGGATTATTACTTTACAAATGTTACTTTAGCACAGTCAGTAAGCATTTGGAAAATTGACGCATTTAGTACGTAATCCTTTTCATTTTATGAGAACCTGAAGTCATTGACATCACAATACATTGTTCCAGTCGCAGCCATACATATCCAAAATAAAACATTAAAGTTTAGAGACCAGACAGTTTAACCACTGTTGTGCATAGACATGCAAATAAACACGGGCCAAATACGAGACACTCGTTGAAGCTAGTTGTGCAAACAGGCTAGCTTGTGCTTCAGTCAGCATGGAACAAACATAAATTATTACAAATAACTCTGTGATGTCATGGCTTTTCATCAAGGGACATATTCATAAAACTGTGTTGGCATCATTATTAAAGGAACATTTTAATCTCTATTTACCTACATACACTATGTCCATCAATATGGTATTAACATATGTGTGTAATACAAATTCTGAATTACCTCACACAATGCAAATATGAGCATTTGTGCATTTCTCTAGGAGAGACAGGCCTTCAATATTTCCTGGTTGAGAAGCAGCAAATCTTTGCCATCTCAAAATACTAGCTATCTAGCAAGCTTGTATAAATCTATAAATAAACAAATACTACCCATTTTCAAAAGCCCACATTCAAGAACGGTCACACAATTTGACAAGGATGTGTGGCTCCCATCATGCAGCCAGTGAAAATGTGTCTGCTGGGCTATCCTGCAATGTCATGACTGATAGGGACATTGTTGAGTTAAGTTCAAAAGCTACATTGAAGAAGGACAACCATATGAACTCCCCACCAGTCCTTGACTTGAGCAGGATCTGAGTTTTCCAAGTAAGTCCATTATACACATCCATGTAGGCCCCAGAAAAAACAGAACCTTTGGAAGTGGCCACTTCTATACCAGTAGAAGGTTCTTCATCTCTAATCCTATAGAACTACCATCTCTAGAATGTGTAACACTAGCATACCACTAATATACTGCTATTAGGCCACTGAATGTAACACATTCTCTGTCTGGAAGTCATGTCTTCCTCTCTCTTTCCTCTGTCAACAACTTACAGGGCATCCTAATCTGGAAGTGTACTGGTGCACTGGGAAACATTTGGCAGATAAAGTGGAATCGCAACATTGATTTCGACATTCCACTGATATTTATCTCAGATTTATTGCAGATGCAATTGACAATGCCATTCACTCACCATAACAATTATTTAACAGATAGAGAAAATTGTCTTGTGTGTCAGTGTACTGGCATCATATGTGTTGCTGAGAGAACACAGATGTAGACTTTCACAGAGCGACAAAAGGTTTAATAAACATACAAACTTTGGGATTTTATATATGTATGAGGTCTTGAAATCAGACAATAATTAGCCATGCCTGTCCATTATTTTGTGCTCAATTAAGTTACCTACCTGATTATGTTTTTTTAGAGTATCTGGTGAAACATTTTGACACCAAAAATTGTTTGTTTGGTGGTATAAATACACCCCTGGTACATACAATCTGGTATGTAGTCTTATGGCAATGGGATTGTTTGGATTTCAGGCCTACCTGAACTATGTGGAGAAGAATGGGAAGGAGCCTCTCCTTCCTGGAATAACCCTGAACCATCAACAACTCTTCTTTCTCAACTTTGCTCAGGTAAACCTGGATAGATCTGTGGAAAGATTGATACATTGAGTAAACTGGATTGATGGATATCACATGTTATCTCCTATATTGACTAGGTCTGGTGTGGAACACATCGACCAGAACATGCTGTGAACTCTATCAAAGTAGATGTTCACAGTCCGGGAAAATTCAGGTATCCAAATTCCTCGATCATTGCCTTCCTCTCCTGAATCCTGGAGCACGACAGGGTGATAGTGCGTAGTAATTCTGTACATGAATGTTTTCTCTATAGGGTACTAGGTTCCCTCCAGAACTTCCCAGAGTTTGCCAAGGCCTTCAACTGTCCCAAGAAGAGTAACATGCAGCCTGAGAAGACCTGCCATGTCTGGTGATGCAGGCCTGCCACTAACCCACACCTTTTAGGGGGGTCCTCTTTGTAACCCCCCTCAACACTTTACGACTGTTTGAGCACTATGCCGGGGTATGGTTACGGTCGAGGATCCCCAGATCACTGCAGGATGGTGTCCCAGACTGCTACACTGACAGTACAGAACAACCACCTTTCAGGAACAAAAGAGTGCTGTTTCCAGCAAGTTCCCAGACTTTTCAACACATGTGCCAAGTCAATGCTTTTCACTGGATACGGTCATGCCAAGAAACATCTTTTTTTTGTGCGTTTGCAAATGTACTTTTATGTAAAAACAACTCTTCTGCATTACAATTATGAGTAATTAAGAAATGTTTTGTTTTACAAAAATGTGAGAAAAATTTTAGCAATGTGAATCAATGGCAAATATTCTCTTTTAAACTGTTGCTCTGTATTTGTTTCACATAATTATATGGGCCTTAATATAAACAAAAATACATACTGCATACTGACAGATTTCACTGCATACTGTATACTGTTTGATTCCAGATTAATATGCTTTATACAGACACAAATCCATACAGTCACATTTGGGGGAATCTATTTTATTGTATATTTAAGAAAATCTTGTTATAATTTACTGTACACCAATGAGTACAATTAGATTTGCATAAATGTTGTTGTGTACATAAGTTAAATGTAGTTTTACAATGGGTGCCAACCGTTTATGTCCACAAGCATTTAACCAAAATGAAGTTGTTGCCTTGGAATCATTTTGGATGTCTTAGCTGGTCAAGAATTGTCATACACCAAACATTATTTTAATGTAAGCATGACCTTCATTCTAACTGTAAAGTTTTTTTTAATCATGTTTTTATTTGTGTTTTTGTTGGTTATGTGTGTGTGTGCATGTTTCAGTGTGTATGCTACACTTATAGAAGACTAAATGGGCCAACAGTGCTACTGTTATTTTGTGTTTGAGGGGTGGAGTAACTAAGAGATTAGTAACACACTAACACACACACACACAAACCCAAACACATTGAATGTTAATGCCAAAGATGGCCCATGTTAATTCAAATGAGCCTGTGTGGTTTCCAGCAATCTAAAATAATATTTCTGTGATTAAAAACATGCCAAACTTTTCTTTCTTGTCTGTTTCGCTATTTCTCTCTCTCTTTCTCCCACTCTCTCTATGTCTCCCTCTCTGTCTTCCTGGTTCACTCTTTTTAATACACACGCAACAAACATATCACACTTGATAACCTTCTACATTTTGACTGCTGTAAGTGAGGAATCGATTTTATTACTGAATGAAAAAGCAGATGGAAATGTTTCACTGGCAAACGTGTTTGGTAAATTCGGCTCTATGTTGTAACAAACAAACTACCCATTGAAATTCTTTGTAAGAAAACTTGCCTCTAAACAGACTGTAACTCTGTACTTGCAAACTTTTACTTAAACGAAAGGCTTACTGATAACCTATGCCAGTCAGACACAGTTATTTAAAATGCTTATGGACAGCCTGCACATCTGACAACATGGCCAAAAAAAAGAAGGTTATAAACATCCAATAAAAATGGCATGTTATTTCCTTGTATTAAGGCCA
Organism: Novumbra hubbsi; assembly: GCA_016801125.1. Taxonomy (NCBI): domain Eukaryota; kingdom Metazoa; phylum Chordata; class Actinopteri; order Esociformes; family Umbridae; genus Novumbra; species Novumbra hubbsi. The sequence goes on along the minus strand of JACXGK010004339.1, from coordinate 2,857 downwards.
CTCACTTCAAACAAAATAAAAACAAGGTAGAGAGAAGAGAAAATGTAAGGGAAAACATCAATGCCATAATGTGCATATCATTTTAACCCTTTGCTAAGTAAAATATAGTTCAAAGACAACATGAAACTGAGAAATGTTATTCTTTCTTGAAAAATGTATGCCCACTTTCGTTTTGATGCCACCGACACGTGGCTGAGACAGGGGCAACAAAGGACTTAAAAGGTTGTGTAATGCTACAAACAAAACCTGGTAGAACATCTCACAACAAAGTAGGTTAAAGGCTGAGGGCATGAAGGGAGAAATAATCAGCTGAGATGGAAGACTCTGTGGATCTGAAGGTGATTAAAAAAGGTCTGCCTGCTGGGTTTGCACAAAACATCTGTCCGTTGTGTTATAGTAGTGAGGATTTGGAGCTTTCACTGCCATGGCCTGGGTTCGATTCCCAGTCTGGGAAAGCGTTTGTATTCTTGGACCTTTATCTTATTCTCCCTTCTCTTGTCAACAGTCTAAGCCCCAGAAAGAAAAACATGTCTATGGTCAGCAACCTAAAGAAGCCATTACTGCTCTGCACTCCAGCAAATGAGCTATCAGAGGTGAGAGCTGGCCCTTCCACGCATTATGCCTAGAAGCAATCTAGTGGCTCATCTAGATCATTTGTGAGCCAACTAGAACTAACATTTCAGCTCAAATATATAAAGGCGTGGAATTGGACTGGAGCCGGGATCTACGGATTACAAATCAACGCTTTACCACTTATGGCACTATGGCAACAGTTGCAGTGCTTGATCTTCACATTACATTAAGCAGGTGTTGAGAAAATGTAAAGTTAACACAATAAAAAAGGCACCCTGAAACACATACATACAAAGCACACACTGTACAACTGAGCTACATCTCCACCATCATGCTGACACATTTACAATTGACAGCCAGTTCCTTTGTTGAGCAGGATCGACCACAAAGGCATCAACAATTGTGGCACCTCGCTCACTGGTGGTAAGGATTCGGCACTCTCTCCCCATCACAGCCTGGTTAAGATTGCCGCGCAGGGAACAACAGACTTTTGACGAAAGTTGAAGAATGCCACAGAAAACCAATTGTTTAAAAAAATAACACATCATTCAAGTCAGATTTGAACCAGCAACCTAAGCATTGCTGTTAGTTCACTCACAGCCCTCCGCACTTCCAACTGAGGTATCAAAGGGGCCCTCTTACGAGGCCAGCCTGTGGCCAATGTATAGGTTAACCTCAAGGTTATTCTAAGTGGCAACAGATCAGATTGGGTATAAAAAAGCATCCCAGAGAGGGATGAGTCTCTCAGAAGTTGGAATCATTTCGGATGTCTTAGCTGGTCAGGAATTATCATACACCAAACATTATTTTAATCTCTGAAAGAGATGAATAACAATTCTCAACTTAAAATTGTTGTGAGTCTGTGGATCTCATCATCTATGGTACATAATATAATTAAAAGATTCATAGAATCCAGAGAAAGGCAGGAAACCAATATTGGATAACTGCATTAAAAACAGACACAGTTCAGTAGTGGAAATCACGGCATGGGCTCAGGAACACTGAAACATTGAAAATCATTGTCTGTGAACACCGTATTTTGCTGTAGCCACAAATTCAAGTTAAAACTATACAATGCAGAGAAGAAACCCTGTATAAACAACATCCAGATACACGGCCGCTTGCTCTGGGCCCCAGCTCGAAGTGGAAAACTGTCCTGTGGTCTGTTGTATCACAATTTGAAATTATTTTGGGGAATTACGGATGCCTTATCCACTGGGCTAAAGAGAAGAGGGACCAACAGGCTTGTTATTGGCACATATTTGAAAAGTCAGCATGCTATGGGGTGCATTAGTACACATGACATATATATATATATATATATATATATGTCATGTGTACTAATGCATACACATGACACAATACACAATATATATATACAGTGGGGAGAACAAGTATTTGATACACTGCCGATTTTGCAGGTTTTCCTACTTACAAAGCAGGTCTGTCAATTTTATCATAGGTACACTTCAACTGTGGGAGAGGGAATCTAAAACAAAAATCCAGAAAATCACATTGTATGATTTTTAAGTAATTAATTTGCATTTTATTGCATGACAATAGTATTTGATCACCTACCAACCAGTAAGGATTCCGGCTCTTGCAGACCTGTTAGTTTGTCTTTAAGAAGCCCTCCTGTTCTCCACTCATTACCTCTATTAACTGCACCTGTTTGAACTCGTTTCCTGTAGAAAAGACACCTGTCCACACACTCAATCAAACAGATTCCAACCTATCCACAATGGCCAAGAACAGAGAGCTGTGTAAGGACATCAGGGATACAATTGTAGACCTGCACAAGGCTGGGATGGGCTACGGGACAATAGGCAGGCAGCTTGGTGAGAAGGCAACAACTATTGGCGCAATTATAAGAAAATGGAAGAAGTTCAAGATGACGGTCAATCACCCTTGGTCTGGGGCTCCATGCAAGATCTCACCTCGTGGGGCATCAATTATCATGAGGAAGGTGAGGGATTAGCCCAGAACTACACGGCAGGACCTGATCAATGACCTGAAGACCACAGTCTCAAAGAAAACCATTAGTAACACACTACGTTGTCCTGGATTGAAATCCTGCAGCGCACGCAAGGTCCCCCTGCTCAAGCCAGCGCATGTCCAGGCCCGTCTGAAGTATGCCAATGACCATCTGGATGATCTAGAGGAGGATTGGGAGAAGGTCATGTGGTCTGATGAAACAAAAATATAGCTTTTTGGTCTAACCTCCACTTGCCGTGTTTAGAGGAAGAAGAAGGATGAGTACAACCCCAAGAACGTCATCCCAACT
>JACXGK010004338.1:0-38884 GCA_016801125.1 Novumbra hubbsi | reverse complement strand
TATTCTGGATAGGGGGTCAATATGGGAGTGACTGGGCGTGGAACTTAAGTGTGTGAAATAAGACTTGGATTCAATCAAATCCGCCATAGCAATGTTTAGTCGGTGTCTTTACAATATCCACCTCGTGGACACACGATTCTACATCAGAAAAATTAGGGCATACCTGGGGGGTAGTCGCTGTTTACAATACAGCGCCCCTGAGATCAGTTGATCTTTAAAAAAAATGTAAATACTACAAACCAGATTTTTATTATATTGTGCCAGAGAAAATAAAAAAATAAAATAATGTATGCTTCCTAAACTCAGCATCCTATGTATCTAGACAGACATATCACACAAAATGCATATTACAATTTTATTCCTGTTGCAGTAACAACTTTAGCCCATTTGATGGCACACTTGAGGCACAATGCTGAAATCAAACCATTTAGAACTGCATTCCTGGACTGGTTATTCATTGTGATAATGCTTATGCTCTGTTGTCAAATTCAATATAGAGTCTTAAAAATGGATAATGATAAAAAGTTTTTTGCAAAGTATGGGGGGAAATACATAACATGTAGCTAGAATTTACTCACCAGCTTGCTCTGACAGCTTCGATGTCACTCACTAGGTTTTGTGCCAAGCATATTCCAAAAATCTGTAAAATGTACATTTGAAAACAAAGAAAATCCCTTATTCACGTAATCTGTTGTAGCTAAATCATTATATTTTTTTCATTACTTTTTAAAGTAACCAGCGACTGAGTCACAGTTCTCTACCTCAAAATTCAGCTCTCATAGTGAAGGGTTGAAGACTTACACTTCCTAAAAGCGTACAAACTGGCCGTCATAATTCAACGGCGTTTCATCTGTGTAAGATACTGAACACGATGGACATACGATCCATAACAGTATGAGTGTGGTCTTTCCCTCCCGTGTCACTATGTATGTTTCTGAGTTGACACGTTTTGAACAGGAGTGTAGCTTTGCTCTGGCCCCCCCGTGCAGAACGTGGACAAATGAGAGCTTCCTCGCCTGTAACAGTGCGACTCCTATGAAGATCCCAGCCACCACCGTCAGGTTGTCCTGCAGCCACTTTTCAAACTGCGGCACGCAGCCTTTCACATGGATGTAGGTCTTCTGCTCTGCGTCCTATAAGAACACTTTTGTTATAGGAAAACCTGATCCACTTGTTTTAATATATTCCTTTAAATGGGTAAAGTCATGTCTAGAAGATCAAGAAAAACAAACAAAAAAGGTGAAAGGTTCAATTAGGTCCATAAAGAAGAAAAAGGGACTCACCGGTTTGGCTCGTACGTCATAACCGCACTGTGTGTTTATCACGTCCTCCTAGTGAAAGAGACCAAATGTTTTCTCAAAAAGTCCCTCACGACCACGTCGCTCTGGGCCGTCCGGGTCATGAAAGAAGTTAGCGTATGGGGCCGTGGAACTTCCGGGGTTCTTACCGCGGGGTCCTTGGTGCAGCAGGAGAAAGGGACCCCACACTTTTCCCGGCTGGGATTGGTGTCCGTGCAGTTGAAATAGATGTTGAGGTTCCAGTCGTCGGCTCCAAAAGCACCGCAACACTCCCACTGAGGAGGGAAATGCAGGGTGTCGATGTCAGCCGCGCCAATCACGCCTCTTCAACTTCAATATATTCAAACATTTAACCCAGCTTCTATAATCTTCAAATAGATGAAGTGATGCCCAATACAGGCAAAATACAATTTCAAATAGCAATAACAATACAAATGACAGGTTCAGGAAAGTGGAAGATGAAGACAAGCCCTCCAATTCACTTTCAGACAAGCTGTGCTGCTTCAGACCGCTCACTAAACATAGAGTTCCATGATAAACCACCACGAATTAGCGAACAGGTGCCCACCCAAACCCAAGAAATCACCAGAGCGCCACGAGACAAGGAAACACCATCCATCCAATGTGGCGGCCCTCGTTTTCAAAGTGCCGTTGTTCTCAGCAGATGCGTTTTACCCCACGACACATGGACATACGGTGTACACGCCCGCAATATCTCCCACACACGCCCCTAGCACGGCATGGTAGTGCTATCACACAGGGGGGGGATACAAAGGCTCCCATTGTTCTGACGGGGGGGGGGGGGGGGGGTGACTTGGTGTGGACTTTCTCCACACCATCAGGCCTGTATTCACCAAGTGCCTCGCAGAGGACTAGGATCCGGGGTCTAGGATCCGTTGGGCCTTTTCGGATCCTATTGAATATGAAAGGGGGCTACATTGATCCTATACCGACCCCCACCCCACCCCATTCCTCAGGCCCCTTTTGAACACAAACCCGGTTAGAATACCATCTGGGAGTCATATGGTCAGAGATGCCAGACGGGTCCATGCGAACCATTTGGCTACTCAAAGGCCTGCCACCGAACAAAGACACAGAGACCACCCAGGGACAGACTGGGGACTTTAACTTGTGAATTAAATACGTATTCGGGTATATCAACTCATTTCTGGTGAGAGTGTAAGGAACCTGTGTGAGGATTTTCGGACACATTGCGGAGTGAAGCGGGAGCAACGTAACTCTAATGAAGTCTGGATGAATTATGTATTACATCTTACATCTTATGTCAAATAGCCAGCTTCAGCAGAACTAGTGTACTACGCTGAAGGTGATTCTGCGTCATTAACCCCACTCTACACTGGACCAGCCACCGCCTGGCTTCCCTTTTCCCCTTCTATTTTTAATGTTAAAATCTTTCTATAAAATGACGTTTTCAACATGTATAGTCCACGCAGGACCTACAGTAGCACAATGTTTATTGCAGTAATTTGACTCATTCGTATACCTCCTCTGTGATTGTCCCTTTACATATCCCCGACATATACAAAGCAGAAGCTAAATCAATCTACCGTAGGCAGGAGCCCCTAAGGGCCCCCGGTCCGCCAGGGGGCTTGTGAGCCCCGGCCCAACTAGGGGGTAAAGTGGCCCCCAAAAGGTTCTGCGCTGTGGAGCTCATTGTTAAAACGCCTCTGGCCAAAAGTGTTTCACAGAAGATTTGTTCACAACTATGTCTTCATATCTCTCAGAAACAAATCAACCAAAGTTCAATATGCTCGACAGGACCATTTGAAGGCATATAGTGGTGGGTGTATCATTACAAACGATTACAAATAATGTTTTGCCATTATTGCGGGCAGCAAGGGCAAATCCCTAGATCTCATCCAACATAATTCTGCAGAGAAATCTGAGAAAACAGGGAGTCAGATGGAATGGAAATATTCATTGGATATCAGGCGTATTGCAGTGCAGAACAAGCTCTAGAGCAGATTGCAAATTTAATCCACTATATTCTGCAGGCAGATTACAGATTTACCCCACTGCTTGATGTGAGGTATACTGACGATAATGTTTGGACTCTGAGGTCTTTTCACAAAAATTGGAAAGAGCAAATGGAGGAGGAGTTGTCATCCTTTGTGGGCATCCCCTTGTTGCTATGGAAACAGGTTACGCGTTGCCAAGGCACTGGAAAGTGTGATCGGGGCCACCAGGCTCTCTCTTACACACACACACACACTAAAGTACTTACGTATTCCTGAGTGAAGTCTATAAGGTTCTGGAGGTCAATGTCATCACGGTAAGCCCGGATATTGTTGTTGATGAAGAAGTTGAGCTGGTCCTTGATCCAGTCCTTGAAGACAAAGGCCAACACTCCAGCTGTCAGCTCCAGAAAGAAGATGATGCCCAGGAACACAGAGAACTAGGAATCACACACACACACCCAGTCAGTTATTAGAACTGCATTCCGGGGAGATATGGGCGGGGGACATATTTGTTCTAGGCCAGCAGTGAACTATTCAGCTCAGCAGAAGATGTTCTGTTATTCTTAAACTTTGTGGAGGGAACATAGTGGGTGGGTTTCTTACTCATTACAGACTAAGCCGCCGGAGAAATAGAGTAGACTACACCTGAACCAACATTGAAAAATACCAGTAGTTGTGAGAGGGTTGTGGACGTGGTCGAAGATATACAGTATGTTTCTATACGTGGTAGTAGTCAAGAGAGGGTTGTGGACGTAGTTGAAGATATACAGTATGTTTATATACGTGGTAGTAGTAAAGAGAGGGTTGTAGACGTACAAACTTGAGCAGGAGCGTGTTTTCCCTCAGTGCACCGATGCAGCCGGCGAAGCCCAGGATGAACATGACCCCTCCCGTTACCAGGAAGAGCCAAACGGGGTCAAACCCCCCCAGGTCCGTGATGGAGGAGATGTTGGAGAGGACACCCTGGGGGAGTGAGAGTGGGGAGGGGGGGTAAGTGGGAGAGATTGATAAGGCGGGAAAACATTCCTGCCGAATGTATGACATCAGAAGCAAATGCAATGTGCAACCACAGCAGATGTGATCTGTTGCAACAAGAAATTATCCACCAGTTGAGCACAAACAACATTGTGAATGCCAACCATATTCAAGTCTTGATTTATCTTCCCTTGTGAATCTCACTTTGTCCATTTTTTTTTGCTTGTGTAATGTCTATTTGGAAATGTAGACCTGCTTATTTTATTTCACTGTTGTAATGTTTTTGTTTTTTTGCCACATACTTTAACTGTGTGCTGGGAATTCATAATAACAGCTCCCCCGTGACTTGGGGAGTATTCAGTAACAGGATCAGTATCATTGAGGCAGGACAACTACTTGGCATATGTCAAGCGGTCAGCCAGGGAATTCTTCTACCAGTTCCACCAAAGTACTTTGCAAGGTGGATTCCGTCATTGCTAATAAAACAAGCAATTAAAGGAGATTTATTTTCCCTGTTGACATTAGCACTTTACATTACAAATCAGTAACTAACTAATCGAGACTTGTAAAAAATGTCAAATCAACTATCTTTGGTTTGGTGCTCCCTAAAGCTGATTTAGCCATTACAAAATAAACATTTGTACAAGCCCTGAATCTTTCCACTAAATTGTTGAGAGAAATATCCTTTAACGCACGTTATGATTTCTAAAAGCAACTCGTCCTCTTTACTTGTTTAGTATTCACTCTTTGACCATGCAGTTATTTAAAGTAGATCCTGTTTGTCACATCCTTTGATTGAGGGTCTGCATTCAAGTCCACAATGGGTTCTCAGCCCTCCTCTATGGTAACCCCCGGCATCCCAGGAATAGAAAGAGTGTTGTGACAATGGGTGGTTTGGGGCCCACTGTTTCAAATCATAACAAATGAAAAATAGAACAGACCCTGAATTTTACTCAGAGATGCTTTGTGAATAGGATCTAGATTCAAACCACATCACCAGTCATACTAGAAATACTTTCGGAAAGCTAGACCCAGTGATGAGTGCAAATAATCTAAACCATGTTTTAGTTTTTTATCAGATACACAGTCTGTGATGAAACTTCAGAATGTGGTCCTAGTCTAAAGTCATAATCCCAATTAACACAACATTTCGACACACAATAATGTAAAAATCAAGTAAACCCAACATTTTATGTGAAGGATTCAGGCCAATTTTTGTGACTGAAAGGGACCAGAACGGAGCCAGAAAGGGACACCTAATAGTTGTGAATGTCAAAAAGAGAAAACACACTTATGTGCTTAGTGTTATTCAGCCAGGTCTTTAAAGCAGTGGTTCTGGGTGATTATACCACCAACTGAAATTTGCCTCGCGTGAGTATTCCTGAAGAACCCTCATTTGTGCATTTTACCAGTCAGCCTACGGTCTTCTGTGCCCCCAGGGGTCCTAGTCCCCCAGGTGGGGAACCTATGTTTTAAAGGGTCCTTCAAGGCTTGTGAGCATCATAACTGGGAAGGTTGTAGAGTCCACACCCCATTTTACCAGGTGTGTATTAATGTGACACCTTACGGAAAGTTGAACTCACCTTCTCATTCCAAGCCCATAGTCCGATACCCAGGAAGGCTACACCCAGCAACTGAAAGATAGTAAAACACACTCAATATATCACATTGATGTATCACCTTCAGGGAGGAAACCTCTCCCTCAGAACCACATTCCCTGGTTAGATAAACACACGGCACACATTCATTAACATTACAGCACTAAAGAGCAGCGCTCAACTGCAATGTCTGCCTTGTCAGAAAATGATTGGTCTCATTTACGCTAGGACCTTTTACTCTAAAACCATAAAGACCAGGTTCGACAGATGTAATTAATGGATTATGGGGGTTTGACAGAAATAAAGTAGGGCTTGGTGGTTATGTCCATCCAGATTAAATTCACAGGAAAAGGGAATTCTTTCTGTTTCTGCTTGACTGTCTGGCTGAGAAGAATACTTATGGGTGGGCCGGATGTCCAGAAGTTGTCTGAAAACTGCAGGCCATCTACGACAACAACAGGAAGTGACCCGGGAAGGCCCAACTATCCCAGCTCCCCAGCTCATCCTTTTCCAGACTTTTCCAGCTGGGTTTCGGGAAAACTTGCGTAGCCACTTAAGTGTGAACAAACCAAAATGCCGACAAACTAACATAACGACGGAGTAAAAGAGAGGCAAGGAGATGATCGTGGACTTCAGGAGGTGGCAGAGGGGGAAACCCTACCCCATACACATTGATGGAGAAGAATGGAAAGTCTCCAACTTCAAGTTTCTCAGTGTGTTCATCAAAGCGGACCTCACCTAGTCCAGGCAAGCTGACTCAGCAGTAAAAACAGCCCAAAAAACACCTACACCTCCTGAGGAGACTCAAGGAGTTTGCCGTGTCTGCAAGAACTCTCACCAACACCTAGAGGTGCACCATTGAGGTCATCCTCTCAGGCTGCATCGCCGCCTGGCACGACCGCTGCTCAGCCACACGCGATGCCTTAGGAAAGCGTCATGAAGGACTACAGCAGAGTGGTGGGCAGCAATTAGGTGGAAGAGTGAGCTTAGAAGAAAACATCAATATTGGGCTTATTGATGAATCTGGCCAACGGTGTCTAGGAACTCTCTTCTGTATGGCCCTCGCTCAGGCCAATCAGTGCATTCTGGCGACATACAAATTCTGTTACGCAAATTTAGTTTCCACTCGGTTTCTCTGTTTGGGGACAATTGACAAGCAGGGAAAAATCCATATGCTAAAACAGAGTCGGGGGCTGTAAAATAACTGGTTAAATCTGGGGCATCTCCGCAGGCCAGATGAATAAAAAGCTGGTACTTATTTGAAACCTCAATAACAGCATGACGTCAAACCCCTTTAGGGTTCTAACCTCTATGAACTCACAAATGTAGGGATAAGCTTAAGTGATGAGGAGGATTTAATGTAAAAGCGATGGCCATATTTTACCCAGACACCACTTTAGTGTTAGTTTCCATGGTTCTTCTCCTGCAACACCTCCCAACGGTGTAATACGTGACCCCCACATTTCATCACACACAGGGAGGTCACACTTCGTTCCCAGACGAACCCCCAGAGAGAAAACGTACAAAATCACCAAGAACAAAATTTCTTCTGGCTCTCTCGGCTGTTGCTACAGCCGTGTCCAGCTTTCGCATGACGGCTTCCGTGACAACCCGGTTTTGTTGTGGGTTTGTTTTCGCGTTGTCGTGGGTTTCAACCCAGATTTAGCCAGTGCAGAATGTACAGTCACACCAGTAACGTTGTGGGGAAACAAAGTGGGCTTAGGTCATGTCATCGTGACCAGTGAAAAAAAATTGTTCTATTCGTACCCGACGCTGAAGAATTAAATAACGGCGCATAGCTCTAGGACGAGCGCGGGCTTCTGTGTTCCTCAACAAGGACATGGTCAGCGGTCCTGAGGGCAAACAATGGCGCAGGGGCCGGGCTTTAGGAGGGTTGGTCAGGCGGAGGAGTTGAGGGAGACAGTCGTGACTGAGGGCGTGGAATGGGATTGCATAATGCAAGGAGTGACCAAGCAACAGGCCTGCCTGTGTCCATTTAGCCAAACTTCTGTGAACCCAAACAACACCCTAGAGTTGGAACAAGGGGAGCAAAGCTTCACCCACAGTCATAGATCTTAACAGAAGGCTAAGGTTCTACCGAAACTCCTCCCACCCGTTTCAAACCCAAACAAAGCCTACAGATGGGGAGAAAAAAAAATACAATGGTCAAGGAGGAGCTTTGAAGAGCCACATTAGTTTCTCAGAGACTGGATTGTTAAAGGCAAATGTCCTCCTCCTTCTGAAATAACAGATGAGCTCAGGTTTGTGCATTTCACTCCCAGGGCTGATGAACATTAAATAATAGAACACAGACGAGTCCTACAAGAGACTCATCAAATCTGTGAAGTTTGTATTCTAAAATGAATGTTTTTTTTACCGTTACTGAGTATAATGAAGGGTTTTCAAAACATTACTCCCACAAATGCCGTTAGTCAATAGTAACTATACCACCACTTTGACATAGTGCGAGTTAAAGGGATCTAGGACACAATTTCCTGTTTCAAATTTTGTTTTCAGGTTGACATTTATTTCATAATGTTATCAGGCTACGAAATATGTTCAGTAAAAATTACTATGTATTTCGCTTTCATTGATTGCTAGCTAGTCTCACATTTCATATAATTAGTTTCCAAGCAAAATAAAAAAATGTAGACTTCTTTGCTTTTCAATGTGATAGGTCAGCTTCTGAATGTTAATGTACAGTAGAGTTCCATCTTAATCCCAAGAAATGCTGGTTTGCAGAACAAATTATTGCGTATTTATGTCTTTGGGTAGAACTACTCGTTTTCAGTGTGTGGTTATACCCAGCAATTAAATCGGACTGTTTTCCTCAATTGGTCTTTTTAAAATCAGATCGGACCCGCCGCATTCGTACAGTAGGAATGTATACGAAGCATACTATTGCCTGACAGTGAGAGATGTGAAATGTTTATGTAATCATGATCGTTTTACGTGTCACGTGAGAGGCAGAAACGAGGGCAGAAAAGCAGATTACTAGGGACACCAGGTAGGCAATCTGATGAAGTTCCCGGAGTAGCAACAGTATGAGAAAGCTTTTGCGACTGTCGCCCAAAATAAACAAACAGAAAGAGCTTGCCAGGTAAACAAACACCCGAGTTTTATGTTGCTTCTTACAATGAAAACAATCGTTTTTGTGTGCGGCTATAACAGCCAATTTAGTACATAGTATCTAGGTCTTACACGCAAAGCATCGAGGTCGGAAAAATTATACCGGGAATATATATATATATTATTAGGCTACGTTTAAGGCCTATCATTTAGCATTGCAGCCATTTCTTCCAGATGGGCCTAATGTTTAGCCTAATTAAACAACAGTGCCACAACATTCCGACTGGTAGTTAGACAAAGGTGACCAGACACACTTACCCAAAATATTATGTTAAATCCAAAAATAAAATATTTGATGCAGCAACTGACTTCATGGCCTTTAAAATGTTTTCCTGACATACTTAAAGACATACAGCAGGCTTCTTAAACGGATCAAGTCTACCAGATCATCGGCTCGCTCAGGCGGCAGGTTCAGGCGCTTCGGCGATCCAATTCTTGCAACTTGCGGTCTGCTTAATTCATCCAAATAAAAGAAACATATTGTAATCTATCCCCTGACACGGCTGTCGCAATGATAAAAGTATGATAATACACAATCTATCAAAGGAAATAGAACAGTAACGTAATCATGTTCCCTATGCATTTAGAACTAACGGGAGCACAGCTTGTCACAGATAAAATTGGATCATCGTTCCTCCCAGTTAGGGCAGCGTTGTTAAAGGACTAAAGTTGCAACCAATCAGCTTTTCGTCTGTTGTAGTGGGATGTACTTCCTACCTCTTGTCGCCCAATCCTAAATCGACCCTCAGTCTCTAACAACAGAAACATTCTTTTTTTACCAGAGATGGTTGGAAAGCGTTAACCTAGAGACGCGATTTCGCAAAACTTCCGGCAACATTTGGTAAGCAGCATCGACTAGCCAGGCTGGAGTTTTGTTGGTTTTACAAGTCAATATAAGAACAGCGGACAATTATTATTTCATTAATCGTTTTCAAGAAATATAAATTCAAAACCTAGATTTGTATTATGGTTAACGTAAACAAGTTTTAATTTTATATTAATCTTAGGGTTGCCTATCATTTCCAGGCATGCACATGCGTATCTGTGACACACCAGAGATATTTAGGTTGAGACCTTACTCTTTCATTTTCTGGCGCATGTGGATAGATAGCCAAATAGTTCAGGTAATAGTCAATCAGGTGTCGTTGCAATTATCAAGCAGGAAATGTCCAGTGAGTTCCGACTAGTACTTGAACAGTAACTTGCATAGATACACGCACGTGATGCCCTTGTGTATACATTTATTGTTAACTTTATTGTTTCTTTAATTTGATGGTTTGTTTGACAGAAAAGAGGCAAAAAAAATCTGATATAGTAGTATACATTAAAACCAATGCTACAATATATATATTTACCTGACAGGCCTACATCTCACAGTCTATATATTCTAGCACTTACACCCAATCATTTGTAGTGTCACTTGAGATTCGGTGAGCCGTTTCACCCTCCAGTGTTTGGGATGGGTAAATGCTGTGTGTGGGGGGTGTCTGAGAGGTGGTTTCAGTGCTAAGGTTGTGGCTGGCACATGCAACTCTCAGCTCTGGCTTCTCTGAGCTTCTCAATGATGACGTTGTTCGTTTCACTCCTGTACATCACCAGGAGTGATGATAGCTTCAGTGGGACACAGCTTGAGCTGAAACAGCAGTAAAAACAAAGTCACAACTGGGGTCGCAGGTTATTTGCCCACTTGGCGGTTCATTTCTTACCTGTGGACCGATCTATACTCAGTTGGTCTTCTCTTGGATCTAAATCTATTTATTGACAGTCTTAAATTCCCAAGGTGGCAGGAACCTCTGAAAGGGGTTGAATGACACTGGTTGTAAACATAGATGTACTTACGGTTATGATCATAAAAATCTATATTATTAGTAAGTGGTATGAAATTGGTTACACGTTGGTTTCATTGGGCGAGAGGTGCGAACTTCTAAAATACTATTGTAGAACTCTAGTCTACCATAACAAAGTCAATCAAGATCAATACGGTTCTGAATCAACGTTGAGGTTTTATTGAATTCTCAACATTTGCACACGCCACTGGATTTGTGCCATGTTCCCACCTGCAGAAAGTAGCATTGAACCCCGGAGGCTGGAGAATCCAATTGGCCAGGCCACCCTGTCGGAAGTCAACATATCGACGGCGGAGCCGACATTGTGGTCCCCATGCGGTTCGGCGACGGCCGAGTGGGTTGCCGCTCCGGAGGGACACCCTTTCCCGGGGGCTCTTTGCCACGCGGCAGTGCTGGCGCGGTCTCCCCTCCGGGCCGGACCCGTCGGTGTCAGCGCTGGTCTGGGCCCGCGGCGCCCTAGCCCGGTACACCACCAGTAGAGGCTCGCTGAGGGATCCGCCACTCAGGCAGTAGAGGCTCTGCGTCAGGGCCTCGTGGAGCTCCAGGCTCCCGCTCTCGTCCGTGTAGCGCAGCTGGAAACCCACCACCTCCGGGGGCTTGGCGGCGAGCGTGGACGGGGACACGTCGAACACATCGTAGCCCGACAGGGGCAGCTGGTCCAAGGCCAGGAGTCTCTCCCCCGTGGCGGGGCTCACACACAGACCGCCGGCCCCGTGGGTCAGGCTGTGCAGGGCCACCGTGACGCTCAGGGGGTCGGGGTGGAGGGTCCTGCGGAGGAGGACGAGCTCGGCCACGGCCATGGAGGGCTTCAGGTGGGAGACGTTGAACCAGATCCATCCTGGGGGGGCGTCTAACGGGCCTGCCGGGTCCGAAGAACATGAAGTGACAACATCGATCGGTCTAGTGGGTCACATTCCAAATTGGCCCCAGTGCACAGGCCCAATTCACGCACAGTACAGACGAAGAACACGCCACGAACACACAGTGAACCCAGACACAGAACACACAAGGCACAGACAATGGATTCTAATGGATTCCATTAGCCACACAGCTTTCGTGTAAAAACGGTCAAAAATACATCTCTTATTAGATATAAGTACCAGCCAACTGCCTAGGGTCATTCCAGTGTTAACAGTAATTTCACTATAAGACAAAACACATTGCTTGCGATGTCCAATGGAAAAGAAAAGGTTTACAGTTCAACAGAAGCTAGGCTCCTACCCATTACACTTCGGAAACTCTGAACCAGTATTCCATCTGAGCTTCCCCAGTCCTGAGGCTCCTCTGTGTCCAGATGCTGGTAAACCTGTCTCATGTACGGGTGAGGTTTGGCCTGAAGCGGAGTGGACAGCTTGTTGATATGCAGCATCTCCAGAATAGCTTTGCCCAACTCCTGATCCTCCTCCACACCTCCCTCCAAGTCTGTGAGCAATAAGCCCCAGGCAGGGTGCAACAGGAGAAAGAACAGCATGACACGTAAGAACATCAAACAGGCCTGCTTCTTGATTCAGCAGGCAAACTGTTGTGGAACGCCGCACTCGTGAACCCTGTTGAGTAAGTAAAGTATATGATTTCAAAAGGTTTATACACAAACATAAAACCCCAAAGAAAATAATGGCCTAACTTCGCCAACCGGCTTGGGAGGCAACAAACCTAAAATCTGTTTTATAACGCCACTGTTAAAACCATAAAAGAAGTGATTGATTAAAAAGCATTACAAAAAAACTTCCAACAAGCATTAGCGATATAGCAGTGTCACGTCCCCCTCTTATCTGAACCCAGAATGATTGGAAAACATAAAGCGCCCCAGAAGGACCAAAGGGAGGGAGCCTCACTAATTGGTTTGTGGGAACTCCAGGAAGCGTTGGAAAATTAATGAAAGCAATTAGGGATCTCGTAGAGAACCTCTGGAATGTCACACTCCATTTGACAAGCATCGTGTGGGCTGTTTATGCAACACAGACTGAGTAGGGAATTTCATTCCCTGTTTTGGTTTCATTAAAGGTTTGAGTTTTTAAACAAAGAATAATAATTCAGCAATATTTTCTGTGGCTACAGATGCAGGAGTATAATAATTAGTTTTACACTGTATATATTTGTTTAAGAAAATTAACATACTTTCTTCCTTCAGTATAATTACCAATATCACAAGCATAACATAATAAAATAGGGTTTTGCTCCACCCTAAAAACAATTCCGGAAAACTTCAAGAATTGTAGGGGTGAACAAATACACCACATGTAAAACCTTATTGATTTTAAATACGTTTTCGTTGCTCCTCAAAAGATAACTGGGCCACTACACAACGAAAGCTGTTCACATGTATTTGTTTTACAAAATACAGCTGAGCGGGCATTTATGACTGCCTTTGAAGCCTCAATCTTACAAATGCGTTAATTAATCACACTGCTGCCCATCACCTTGCTTATGTAATTCAAAGAAAGAGTCAATAGAGGGCGCTAAATCACAAGACTTGACCAAAACCAATACAACTTTACCGGGCCAATGCATTTGTTTCATTCCCGCTATAGAAAATGTGCTAAAAAAAAGGGGGAAAATAGTAGAGTTCCACATGGTGGGGACTCTTAATTTATTTTAATTTCGACGCATTTAATCCTTCTCAATAAGCAAAATCCAGTCAGCATTTACAAGATTAACCACTGATCCTTCCTTCAATTCAAAGACGCAGCTGTTCTACATGATAAATGCTTTGACATTAATAAAAGCAAACAGGGAGGTGGATGTTGCCAGGATGTGAATACCCTGTGGGTGTGTGTGTGTGTTTGTGAGCATTAGGAGGTAACACTGGTTCTATTTACACATATATCACACAAACTTAATGTGCCAATGGACCTCAGGTAGCAAAGGGGCTACCAGCAGCTTCTCAGTGACGGATCCAGCAAAAACACTGTTGAAGTATGCTTACTAACCACAACTAACAATGGGCTTCCATTTTAGGATGGGTCATTTTATTGATGGGTAATTTGAAAACATATTAAATGTAGCTTTTTAAGGGGAGTTAAATATGTAAATAGGTTAATTGTACTGCTATGTGGTTCATTATTTGGAAGGTCACGACTCAGGTTAGTGGAGATGGGTTGGTTAATTTTAGCTGACTGCGGCTTAAGGCAACGGGAACGACAGGGTTGTCTAGTGGTCAAGAGGGTTAGGCCAGTAAACTAAAGGCTGCTGGTTCTAATCCCACAGCTGACAAACTGAGAAAAATATTTGTTCTGTCCCTGTGACCTAGAACCCTAATTCCCCCCCAGTTCATTGCTATAAATAAAAATGTCTTAATAGAAAGTGAATCTTAACTTGTAGAGCGATACAGGCTACTTTAGACCAGAGTTAAGTAGTGATATGGATTTATCTTCTTCTATTGGTTAGTTATAAGTGGTCTTGGGAGGAAACTGTGCATTTCGGCCAACCTGAAAGTACATGCACCTGAGACTTGCGGTGTGTTTCTGCACTTCCAGATGTTCTCACTATTCCGTAATTACAGTTCAAATAGCTTTAACGCGCCGAGTTATGAACATAAACACGCAGGGGCGGAAAGAGAGGAGCGGAAGGACGAGAGATAAGAGATCCACAGAGATAAGCGACAGAAAAGGGTCTCGTTTTCTGTCCTGTCTCTGTTTGTTTGGCGTAGCCATGATCAGATGTTATGGTCAGCCTGCTTGGCCCGGCCACGGAGCCCTCAGAGCACTTAGAAGGACCCTTTGATCGGAGCCCCCCCCCCCCCCGTTTGTCTTAGCGTCTCTCCACTCTGTTTAGCCTCGCTCCTTTTTTGGCCGGCTGAACCTCCTCCTCAACCTCCCCTTCGTGAGACACCGGTGAGGGATCTCTCGCTCGGACGCGCACACATCCAAACCCCCTGTACTCTCTCTCTCTCTCCCACCCCATCCCCCTCCCCCTCTCCCACACACCGTGGGGTGTGGATTGACATTGAGGAGTAAGCAGGGTTCTCCGTCAATGAGATAGTTGCTGCGGCAAAGCAAAGGAGAGAGTAGGAACAGAGGGAGCTTTGCTGTGGGGAAGAGCGGGAGACCAGCCAGTGAACTGAGAAGGTAAGGGCATGTCTGTCTGCATGTCTGTCTGTCTGTCTGCCTGTCTGTCTGCTTGACTGCTTCAATGGTTGGCAGTACAGCTTTATTTGCCCCTTAGGCTAAAGTATGTGAAGGAGCTGTGAAGATTAGTCTGTTTCCTTACTAAAATACATAGGTGGGATCTGTAGAGGTCTGGCTCTGTCCTTTAACCTTCCTGTAAGTGGGGAAGGAAGTTAAGAATAGAGGAGTGACAGGGCCGATGCTATCTTCTGGATTTGTATTACTGTTGTAACTCCAGGAAAAAATTGTGGCCAAATTTTATAGGTAGTTTTTGTTGGAACAAAAAAAAAGACGTCAGCTTACCAGGAGGATTAGAATGGACTCGACAGACACTGTCCTCCCACCATTCCTACACACTCAAACCCTACCAAAAGAATGTTGCTGTTTCTCCAAGGAAGCTGCCTCTCAATGCAAAAACAAATATCACAACAAGGTGGTTGGGCAAAGATCAGTTTCAGAGTCCAGGCTGTCAGAGTCCAACACTATATTGTGTCCCACAGTAGTCAAAACAGAGATCATCAGTCCTCTTCATTGTCACCGAGTTTTAGCCCAGAGCTCATATATAATGAGTGGCTGTGTTAAATGGGGTGTATTTCTATATAAAAACTGTACTCTGCTATTTAAGTGAAAACATGGACATATATGTCCTCCTATTGTAGCTGTTTCATCGACCACCTCTCTCTTGTTACGAGAAGCCTGGGAGTCATCCCTTCTTGGCTGTTGGATGATTACGCTGGCCAACAGCCAAATGCAGGCGGGGGATGTTTAGAGTAGAGAAGAGGACTGCTTTTCTCTCTCTGGTTTTGCCTCACTTGTCTTTGAAGATTGATGGCCGGAGGAGCCTGTCATTAGAAGGATGAGGAGCGCTGCAGTGTCAGCTGATCAACAGGTATCACCAGCTGTGGAGAGGAAGCGCTTGTCAAGGGGAAGAGTCACAATTACGCGCTTCGGCGAGCACTGCAGTCGGCCCACGGGCGGGATCGTTTGAGTCCACATGTCTATGAAGAGTTGCCGTGGTAATAAGCCAGTCTTTCTTCGTTGCGAGGGATTCCGGGGTGCAAATTCGAGATGTTCATAAAACACCTCAGTACGGAGAACCACTGAGGGATCTGTTGTAATGTGAGGTCCTTGGTTGACGTCTGTAACAGAGGCATCCCCTTAAACCCTTGCACCGGAACCCTTATTACGCAACCGCTCTGACTAATCCTGATTTTACGGTCCAATTTGAGCCCCATCCAATGGGAAATAAGGATCGCTTCAGAGAGCGTTCGGCGGTGCACGATTCCACCCGCCCAGCTTTCAGCGCGGACGCGTGAGTTGTTAGGATTTCCGAGTCGCAGGGACGCAGGACCGTTACGTGAGACCGTCCGGTGGGGCTGCGAACCCACCACCACGTGGGCACAGTGTGGAGTGTGGAGGCATTGCAACCCTCTTCCCAAGGCCGGTCTGATATTCCCATTTAGCCAGATATCCGGACTGTGTCGGGATCCGGGATGGGCGTGTGATGGGCACATGGCTGTTGCCCCGAGCGACCACAGATTGATATATCCACCCTTCTGACAGGCCTTAAAGTCCAACCTTGTGGATCAGGGCATCCATACCTCTGACGCCAGGCAGACACACTTTTATGTATTTTACAGACTCAGGAAGGAGGTGTGCTTTTAACTCTGAATGTGTGCAGTTTCTATCCAAGGTACTGGCCGATATGGTTCGAACAAAGCAGTAATTATAACTGCCTTCAAGCCTTTAGTGACTGATAAGTATTAGGCTTCCATTACCGCTGTGTTTTTGTTCGATTCCGGGAAACAGAGATCTTGGCTGAGCTGCAAGCGAAGCTTCAACTGGAAATGTCAAGCTCCTTCCTCGAACTATAATCACATAAACATTTTAATATACCATATAGAAAAAAATCGCCACGATTGAGTTATGTAAGATGGTTGTAGACCCCTGTTAGAGCACTGTTGTTAGTCTTTTGACAAATGTACTTCTGTGTGACAAAAATAGTCTATCCTAAACATGTTTTTCCAAGCCCACACGGAATCCATCAAACGCTAGTGCATTGAACTTGCTCCAAACCTCCCTGCAAACGCCTCCAACAGAGGTTAACCTTATAATCAGAGTCAAGGTTTTGGAGAAACATGTCGTGTCTTGCCCTCAGAACAATGTCAGTGGTCTTTGCTGCTGGTAAGATCATGTTTATCTTGTTTCGAGTGGATAACAGTGTCTGAAGTTTGTGCAAAGCTTACTTGAGTGTCATAGAGTTGCTTGAATGCACAGTCCTATATTTATCAATGTATTATCCAACAAATCCTTTGAGATTATCTGTTGAACAGGGAATATCCGGGTTGGTTAGTGTAGGTCACAATTTATATAGAAGAAAGTCTACATTTAAACTTGCAGCTTTTTTCTTAATTACCAAACATTGAAGATAAAACACGTCTGTGTAGCTCCACACTTTATGTGAACGGATCCTAATTCTGTTAAAACAATTGCCGTTGTAGGTTTCTTTGTTTCAGTGTCAATTTGGTTTCACCAAACTGAAGATTGTAAAACCTGCGCAATCCTCTTGCCGATTTCCACAGCTCTGTATGTGAGGGAAACTACCAGCATTTAACAATAAGATGTGGCCTATCTGAAAGTTTAGTGACCAAAGTCTACCGGACTACCAGAGGTATCTACTGTACAGAGAGTAGGACTAGATTTGACCATCTTTGAGGGATAGCAGATAGCAGACATTTGAACACACAAGCAGTCTCAACATATACTAGCTGACATTTTTCACCACCATCAAAGGCGATTAGGAAACCTCCCTTACCACACAGATCTCTTTTAACTTTATATAGGCCCAGTTCGTTAGGACAACGTCAAACATTTTGCAACAGAAACATTTTAATTTTGGAAAGTATTCTTCACCTGTTTAATGCACTTTCCTTGGTGTAGGGCTATATATATATATATGAAAGAATACCAGAAAGAAGGACGGATGTTTATCCTGCTAAAAGCCTCTCTTAGTGGGGATGCTGGATATGGAGCCTGGGGCAGATGGTTTGAGTGGGCGGTCAGTAATGGGAAAGGTCCCTGGTGTTAAGCTGTGCCTTAAATGCTGGGGAATTCGGCCCTTTTCTCCTTTAACAAATAGGGCCTAATCCTCTCCATGTTAGGGACCTCCTTGTAAAAAAAGGCTCATATTAATTGTGGCCAAAACGGAAGGAATGAGCTGAAGCAGGGAGAGACAAGGGTTAAAAAAAACAGCCAATATCCGTTTTCAGTTGAAAAATGTCTTTTAACGTTTTCCATTGAGCACTATAATGACTGTCCCCCAGTACTGAAACGACCTTTTCAAAACACAACAGGAGGTAACAATCAGACATCCTGGCCAACCATCCACGACAAGGCCCCTTTTTCCTAAGGGAATGCACACGCCACAAGGAGCCCACTATAGACATCGTCTTAGTGGCATCACCCTACAACACGAACGCCCGTGTAGATGTCTTGAGAATGTCCTGGAGGTGTTTGAGATGCAGCACCTTGCCAATTCAGAGAGAACCTACAGATCTGGACCAACACAGCTCTAATCAGCACATCGATCAACCCTCTGGGTCAGGTTCTGGCACCCAGTCCCTCCAACCTGTGAGCTCTGTCACCGTGACGACTATATATATTGGAGGGCAAGCCACGGCTCTTTCGGGAAGTAGACCTGTGAACTGGAGCCGGAGGCATCGTGCCCGGCTAACACGCTGAGGAGCATCTGGAAATGAGCAGGTCGCGTCAGGAATTAGTTTGTCATTACCGATGATTGGCCCCTAGCCGTCGGGCTCAGGCCCGGTCCCAAGGTCTCCAGGAAAGGGAGGGGGGGATAGGCACTCGAACAGAACAGTCATCAGTGAGGAATTACAAAGGCTGGTGTTGGCCCCCTTTAAATCAAACGGCTTTGATACTCGCTCACGTCAGACATGTTCGCATTGTGCAAGGTTCAGGTTGAAAGCTCGGCAATGTGAGGCCAGCCTTAGATTTCGCGAGGACTGTCAGATATGGGTCGTATTAAGCAGGGGAAAAAATGTCGAACCATCTAGAATTAAGGAGCTACAACCTGAACTGTGTTACCGGGACAGTGGTCATACAGGAAGTACCTTCAGTGATAAAACACTGCAGATGCACCTCCCAGGTCGTCATGGTGAGCGCGGCGACCGAATCCATCCCGCGAGGCCGCCTCACCACAGAGCCCGTACAGCCCCGGTAAACAGCAGCAGCATTGGGTCAGGGATATGAGCTTCCGTGTCGACACGTGAAAAGCATCATGCCCGGGGCTAAACATCCAGACACGTTAAACAATGTCTGTTCGATCGACCAGAGAAGGCTTTCACACATATCCCCAAACATATGTTTCTAGTTTTTTTTTACATAAAAGTTAGGTGGGTGGGGCCAATGGCCCAGGTCTAGAGCAAGTATGTCTAGGTTTGCAGGGAACCTAGTTTGGAGGAAGAGCTTTCAGAGATGCATTGTACTGGATTGCAAATGACAAGGGATGTAGGTAAGCAGAGGCTTAAAAAAGGAATGAGTAAACAAAGACATGTCTGCCAGACAGCTTCCAAAACTCAAGAAGAGATGGAAGAAATCCCACTCCTAGTTTGTTATTACTTTAAGTTCCCTCAAGACCTCTCTGTTTTCTTAAGAATAATCTACTCAGAGAAAATGTCTTTCTTAGTTATTTATTGCTTAGTAATTATTCATTAATGTCACAGAGCAACTCTCCGGGGCTAAGCTCTGGTTGAAGTCACATTTGTCACAGGCAACAGGCTGAATAAGAGGTCAAACCGAATACTTGTGTTCAAGGATCCGGTATTTACCAGTATTCAGGTGAGCAGTTAGCAGCAATGCTCATTTGTAGTGTCAGTAATGTAACCTATAAACTTGGACATTGTAAAATGTTGCATTTGCCGCATTTACAAGTCCAACAAAAAACACATGGCAATTCACAGCTCCGATGGAACGTGCAGAGGAGAGGGAAGGATGTGCGGGTTTTAATATGCATGTGTTTGTAAAACAGATGTCATCCATCACGGCACTGACAGGTAATTAAACTGCTAGTGATGGAAATGAATTGTGTTCAGCATGTGTTCAATGAAAGCTGACGAGAAAGGCCTCTCCCAGTCAGTTCAAAGCCTGAGACGGTCTCTCTTTTATCATCATCGTCTCGTCTTCAGGGAACAAGGTCGCTAAACGTCACTGAGAGGCTACGAGACAACAGGTACAACCAAACTCATGAGAGGGTTTAGGAAATCAGCTGCCAGTTCGGGAGCAATTGTCTGTCAAAGAAACAAAGTTGTATGTCCTGAAACTTCCCAGCAAGGGGAATTATTAGAAAAACACACTTTCAAGATATTGTTTTAACAAAAGGATGTATGGTCAATGTCTTAAGCTCCTAGGATTGGTTGTGGAAAGCAGAGCAGCCTCCGGTCCTATGCTCTATAAGAGCCGGTTGGGTATTTGTATTGGAGACATTATCCAGATGAAGGCAAGTGAGGGCGAGGTCAATCGTGATGTCTGCAAGTGAGGGCGAGGTCAATCGTGATGTCTGCAAGTGAGGGCGAGGTCAAGGTTCAACCTGAAGAATATCACAGATAACCTTTAATATGATCTCTTAACACAGGTAGCATTAATAGGAGCATTATACTATACTCTACTCTGTGCTGCATACAATACATACCCTTTCACAAACAGTTTATAAAAGAGTACACTGATTCATTTAATGATTGATTAACAATACTAGACCCCTGTGACAATGTATTGTAATTCAGTTGAATTCACTTCTCTTTGTTTTATCGAACAGTAACCCTAAAGCACGACAACCGCAGAGAACCTCCTCACACAATCTGCCACACCAACATCTGCACAGCAACAGAACCGCAAAGTGTCTAAAGAGGGTGACGAATCTAACTGACAATTCAGGACCCAACACTGGTACTCATCTCATGAGGATACAAGAGAGGGGCTTCCGCTGAGTCAAGGGCAGCAATGGGTTCACAGAGGGGGACCCTGCAACTGAGGCTGTCCTTGCTCCTGCTGGCGATGTCTGGAGCCTCTCACGGCTCCCTGGTGAAAACCAACCTGGGGTTGAGGGTGAAGAGAGGCCGGTCGGCATACCTTCAGGAGGGGCACCTCCAGTTCCACATTCCCCGTGCGAAGGAGGCCTGCAAGGTGGAGGTGGTGCTCAACGAGCCAATCACGCAGAGGGTGGGGTCTCTGTCGCCCCAGGTAACGCGACAGGCCTCCTAATAACACGTTGTTACAATTGTTGTTTGAGTCGTCAGCTGAATAGCATTTTGGCCCTGAGGGTGGGCGGTAGGACAGACTATGAACAAAGGACACAGAACCTCAATGTCCATAAACTGTCTCGTCACCTGTACTGTGGACGTATTTCACTGGTCTGGTGGCCACTAAGTGGCGATAGTTGACCTTTGGAAAATATCCAGTTACTTGGACTTTTCAGAACTAGAGACAACTGGCCTGAGGAAGCTAGCAGTAGAACGCTTACAACTCTTAACACATGGGCCCAATTGCTGATCATAAAAACAGATCATGAATTTAGGTATTTTAGGCCACGGGTGATAGGTGGAATGCTTCTAAAGGAGTTTGGCTAGTATGCTCTATGCTCAGCTGGCTGATGTCTCGATTCAGATTAAGCCTGTTCCCAGACTAAAATGGACCTTTAATCTAGAGTCCCAATCAAGGATGATTTATTGTCCAGGTCTAAGTTCGGTTAGTGTCCAGAAAAATGACCCTTAATGATTTGGCCATGAAGGCAAAGCATTCTTCAGTGGAATTCGATTAGTAAAAGCGAGCAGCAATTTGCAGAAGCAGCCAGCCAAACTCGACCCAATCGAGCGATGTGGTGGATGCCATTAGTAACTAGCCTGAATCTGATATGTCTGATGTATAGCAAAGCGTGACATCTGAGCATTCTATGTCTGACCCTGGGACATTAATTGGGCTGTTGTCCGCACCCTGTCTCCAGGTCTAATGAGGGTCTGTTGAAAGAGACCGGGCTATTCCGCGTACCCTCCCTATCTGCCTTTGAAAATTGGAAAGGGCACGAGATACCCCTATGCAGCCAGAAATGTGCCCCCCTTTCCCTTTGGCGATTGTGCCGTCCCGTTCGAGACCACAAACCTTTGGCAACTGTGCCGTCCCGTTCGAGACCACAACCACTGGGGCTTCGAACGGGCTGGTTGTGTTCGTTGCGGTAATGTTGGAGCATGTGTTGTTATTGAACTACAGGGTCAAGCTGCAACCAGGCGATGGGACGGGACTCCTGGTTCGGTTGCCTACCTTGATTCTAGTCCCGGTTGAATTCCATGTTGTTTTGGAGTTCTTTCATCTTGTCGTCTGGCAACGGAATGCCTTTCTTGTTTAATTACAACAAATATACTGTGAACAATCAGAGTCACAAAACACTCTTTTGTTTCTGTAATTAATTCCTTGTTTCTTTTAGTTCTCTGTCGCCACAATACAGTGTCAGATGATTAATGGGCACACAACACTCTAGTTTCCATGTTTCTTTTTTGCCTGCTATGAGAAAACGTTGTTAGCATTCTTGGCTTTTAAGCAGTCGGTTTAGAACTTCAGGCGCCAACACTATTGTTAACATTGTGAATTCTACTTTGGTTACCCACAATAATGTTTACATTATAACTCTAGGTATTCGACTGCCACTACCTGGCTGATGAGGTGAAATATGTTCACAGTGGCTGTCCCATACTTAAGGAAGATACTGTCAAACTCCGACTCTACAGGTATCTATCCTAACTGTACTCAATTGGATTTTAGGGTTAAAGGAATAAAGTAAGAAACTAAATGTGGTTGCATAAACCTAAACAGAGTGATGTAAAGCAAACTAACCCAGCGGTTCTCAAACCTCTCCTTGTAATCTCCAGCTTCCTCACAATTTTTTCTTGTAGTCCAAAACTAGCTCCCCGGTTTTTAGGCCACCAAGGACTTAACAATTAGTTAACAGGTTAATTCAGGTGTGTTAGCTCTGGGATACACCTAATACATGGAAAGGAAAACGGTCCCCAGGAGAGCTTTGAGGAACGTTGATCTAACCAACCTGTCGGTTTCATGTAGACGGACCCTCTCATAATAAAACCATGTTGGGGTAAAGGTGGAATGACATGACGGTGCTCCCCCTAGGTTCACAGAGACGGAGACGTTCACGGAGGTCTTCTCACTCCGCGTGGAGGTCATGGAGCCCGACTGCAACATCATCAAACTGGGTCTGAGGCCGCTGGTGGTGCCGGAATTCTACGGCCTGTCGGACATGCTGGATGGAAATGTGCTGTCCTTCCACTATGAGAGGATGACCAGTCTGGTGTGTAGCATCCATGTGAACTCCCATGAGACCCACCTGCCAGCTCATGGCCAGCTGGTCACCGGAGAGCCGAAGCGGCTGGAAGCTCGAGGAGATGAACCAGAGAGCTTCATTCCTCTCCGCCAGAAGCTAGGTACACTGTTTAACATTGGCAGCATTTTATATAACATTTATATTCCTTTTAACAAGTAATATGGTTGCTTGGTAGGCTGTTAGCCGACGAAAAGTAGAGTTCCCCAAGAATCCACATAAACGCACAAGAAAACAGTGGAAGACATGAACCCCCAGAAATCCCTTAGGTGTGGTTAGTCTCCGTGACTGACCCGTGAACATTTCCTCTAAGCTTCCTCTTCCTGTCCTAATGACACAGACAACAAGGCCAGGGCCTTGTGTAAGACTGAAGACTGCCTCAAGGGCCTAAAGCTGGCAAAGGTTACCAAAGTGCCCTGTGATGAGTTCCTGCTGATGGGCCTGAAGTACCAGCACATCGACCCGCCCTCCCCTGATGTAGACTACATCGCCATTCGGCTGGACCTCACCGACACCAGGAGTGGTAGCATATACCAGGTGTGTAATGTAACCTCCCATGATTTGTATTTCAAATGTTCTTTTTTTTTACATTAAATCCTTGAGGTAATTCTAAGCACTTGGGCCGTTGTTATTTCTACAAAATGGGAGGTAAATTCAACTTCATTGGACAATCCTCAAATGAAAAGACCCCCATGGTTAGCATTGCATATTGGAAGGAGGACGTCTTGTTTGTTTGTCCATGCGTTTGTGTTTGGACCTCCAGTCAGAGCGAGTGTGGATACCAGTCCACATCACCGGTGCCGTCCAGAACCAGCCGCCCAAGCCAGCATTCATGTCAATGTTCCTCCTGGAGGTGGACCAGTTCATCCTCACTCCCCTCTCCACTGCCACCCTGGACGCGGACGACGGAGAGACCCCCAAAAAACTCCTGGTGTTCAACGTCACCAAGCCCCCTTCAGAAGGTTTTATCACTCATCTGTCGGACCACACTCGGCCGATCTCCTCCTTCACCTGGGTGGACCTCAATGACATGCTCATTGGCTACCAGCCCCCCAACTCATCCCACACCCAGCGCAGAAACTACGAGGTGCACATTAATGTTACTAGCACAACATGCTTTCAATTTAAAAATCTTGATTATTTTTGTATGCTTTTTACTTGAACGACCTGCTTCATTCGCGTTCGACTCGCTCCCTTTGCTTATTGAAGCAGCGGGAGCTAGCAGGTTAAAGACATGCCCCACCAACCCCCATAACAATGGAGTTGGACAGACACACAGTTTAAATAAATCTTGGACCAAGCTAGAAAGTCAAATTTTTCAGTTGGTTCTCTTCAACAGGTGGAGTTTGAAGTACATGACTTTTTCTTTGAAAAAAGCCCCCCCATCCTGGTCCATATGTCCATCAGAACCGCCGACACGAATGCACCCAGGGTGTCCTGGAACATGGGTGAGTATCGACGTCCTTTTCAATACAAATGTATGCGTTCTGCACGGATTATACAATGGTTCTTCCACAAACGAGAATATTCTGATCAGATTTGAAGCATAACATAAAAAAACGAATTTCTGTCCACCCCATGGCAAAATGTTTAACGGAAACGGCAAGTTCTTATCTGCGCACGTACGTGCATTCACAGACGCCCGAGTCACAGCGGGCCCTTATTTAATTAAAATGTAGCAAAGCACCCCCACCTCTGTGTAAAGTTGCCCACCCCCTCTTCCAGGTCTTAGTCTTCTTGAGGGTCAGTCTCGTCCAATCACGTGGGACCAACTCCAGATTGTGGACAATGACAACCTGAAGGCGGTGCGCGTCATCACTGTGGACGGCCTCCAGCACGGACGATTAACACTGAAAGGTGGACGACCCCTAATCATTTCCGCGGCGCCATCATTTCATTCCGGTGGCTTCCGTTCACCACAACCGTCGCGTTGCATGTCTGTAATCCCCAGGCGGCAAGGGATTCACGTTCACCGTCGCTGACATCCGCGCCGGCCACGTGCAGTACCACCACGACGACAGCGACACCACCAAGGACTTCGTCGTCTTCCGGATAACGGACGGCCACCACCACGCCCGGCACAAGTTCCCCATCAACATTCTGCCCAAGGACGACAGCCCGCCGTTTCTCGTCGCCAACACAGCCCTGGAGCTTCATGAGGGTCACACAGCTCTGCTGAGAGGGTCCGTCCTGCAGGCCTCGGACATGGACTCCAGCGACGACTACATTCTGTTCAACGTTACCCGGCCGCCGCGGGCAGGCGAGCTCATGAAGATCCCCGGTCCTGGACTCACTGGTGAGGAGGAGGGTAGCTCACTGGGGGTCACACAGCATTTTAAAGAGATTCACAGTGAAAATAAAACCTGTTTATGTTTTAGTTGCTTCGTACGAGCTCATGTTGATGTCGGAAGTGATTTTCCAGCTGACTTTCCTCCACACTCAGGTTATCCTGTCAGTCGTTTCCTGCAGAAGGATCTGTTCCACTCCGTGGTCTACTACCGCCATCTTGGGAACGAGGTGTTTGATGACTCCTTTGAAGTGGTGCTCTCTGACTTCCACGACCCACCTAACCTGTCGGAACCTCAGGTGTGGAGAACCACTAGTGTTACTACATACTATTTTAACAGTATGAATCAGGATTAAAAGAGTTTTCCAGAAATAGTTACAATCAACTTAAGCCTTGTGCTACGTAGGCCTGATGATTAATTAACCAGAAATATTGATTTTGCTTCATCTGTTTTGATCCTTGCTACTCGGATGTGCGTTACTTGGATCCCTTGCTACTCAGGTGTAAATACCAATCTTCATTTGCTCAGGGCCACTGGTGTAACTACAGTAGGCTGCAAATCAGCTCAGGGCCGATTCATCCATAAGTATTCAAATAAAGCTTGTTCACTAACTCTACAAGAACCAAGACAGGAAGTGACCCGGTGGCCGATACGCTGGCCACCTCCCGGGACTTACTGCCCTTGCCCCTATGGTGCATGATCCGGTTCTGGTTACTCCGCGGTCTGAAACCTGTCACCTTTTCAGGTCATCGTGGTGCACATCAACCCCGTTCCTGACCAGCCGCCCAAAGAGGTCCCTGGAGTGACCCGTTGTCTGGTGGTCAAGGAGACCGAAGTGATCCACCTGACGAAGAAGCAGCTCCACTTCATCGACCTGGAGTCGCCCGACAGTGAGCTCACATACACAGTCACCACTCCACCCTTCTTCAGCCACGCGTATGGGTGAGGATCTCACTTCCAGTACAGTTAGCGAAGTCTTTCCATGGCTAGTGAGGAAGGATCCCTCAGCCGTGGAACCCATACACATACTCAGTGTGGCCCCATGTACCCTTTTCCTCTTGGGCAGTGGTCATGATGCGGGGAGACTCTTCCTGGTCGACAGCATCCCCAAATTTAGAAAGGACCCCGACGCTCCGGTGTTGAGGCTTTTCACGCAGGCAAGCAGAGCTCCAGTTCACTTACACGACTCACACAGTGGTCCAGACCAAGATATTTCGAAGGCTTGGCTCGCTAATCTGTGCCCCTTCTCCTTTCAGCTCGCGGTCAACTACATGAAAGTGGCCTACATGCCACCCAGTCTGGACATCGGGCCTTACCCACAGCACATCAGGCTGGTGCTCTCTGTCACCAACCAACAGGGCACCACTGTGCCTGGCATCTGCTTCAACATCACGGTGCTGCCAGTAGACAACCTGGCCCCAGAGGTAGAGAGAAATATGCTATGTGTAGTTTTCTAAATCGCAGCTACCTGTTAAGCTAGCTTGAGTTTCAGTCGTTGGGTCTTACAAGCTAAATGTCATTTCTTTTGTCAAGCTAACTAGCTGAAGTCAGCACTAGCTTAAGCAGGTTTAGAGCACCCACAAAGGATTGATGCTTTATAAAGCACAACAGTCATTATTTAATTGGTCAATTATGTCATGATTTAATCATACTACTCATTGAGCTGGTTAACGTTTGAGCAGAAGGATGAATGTTTGATCCCTTCAGGCCCTCCATTGACTGCCCCTCCTTCCCGTTTCATGGTCAGGTACACATTAAGTCCCTGACAGTGGACGAGGGTGGGGAGTGCTTGGTCAGTGTGGACCACCTGCTGCTGACTGACCATGACTCCATGGAGGAACGACTAAGAGTGGAGCTGAAGAAAGAGCCCCAGCACGGGGCTGTTCAGCTGGATGGCTTCCCCATGAAACCGGGCCAGTCCTTTACTGTCCATGACCTGAAAAGTCTAAAAGTTAGGTCAGATATGATTAATCATACTTAATTCCTTGCACTGTTGAACACTACAGACGTAATTCAAATGTTGGTCCTGTTAATTAGCTGCTTTTCAATGTACTAGCGTAATGTGTAGAACCCAATAAATTGCTTGGCTATGCCGAAGAAAGTGAAAATGGAGCAGAACTGCTGTTTGCTACCAATACAACATACAAATAATCTGCTTTCCTTCTAGAGTTAAATATAGAGACTTCAGAAGGAGAACATAAGCTTTCCCCTCTGTATTTAGTCAACCAATCACATACATGTTGTCTTTATGGGCAGGTTTGCCTCCAAGCATGTTTGAATATGTAAAACTCATTAGCAATACAGTTGTGGATGCTTGCTTGTCAGATATCACCATGACAGCTCGGAAACGGTGGGAGATACCATTGAATTCGTCGCTACAGACGGGACCAACTCAGTCGAATTTAAACTGGAAGTGAAGGTACCGCCACTTCCAAACAAGCAAAAATGTTGACGCTAAAAGTAATAAAAAGATATTGTCTGCTGTGTGAGACATAGACCGTATCATTATCAACAGGTGACACTGGTCAATGACGAGGTTCCGGTGCCCATGTCGGACCTGAAACCTGTCTTGGACTGTGCTGAGGGACAGGAAGTCATCATCACCGCTGAATACATCTACGCCACGGACGTGGACAGCGACGACAGCGGTCTGACGTACCTGATCGCCCGCCCGCCACAGCACGGCGTGGTACGCAAACAGGCGGTGGTGGTTGATAGTTTTCTTCAGGCGGACATTGTAGCGGGGATCATCACCTACAAACACACAGGTGACTCATTAGTGTCTCCTTATGTGTCTTCTGTGGCATACTGGAGTGGTATGTGTGCACCAGAGGCTGCAACTTGGACAATAGGACTATCCTAAAAAGAGTCCTATCCTAAAAAGTCTTTGTTTTTAGTACTTTGTGCACCCTCCCCTGGTTTTCCCCTGGTATTTATGAGTGTTGTATGTTGTCTTTTTTATATTAAACGAAATAATTTTACACTTGATTTTTGGTAGTCTTCGTGAGGAGTAAAAAAAACGCAGATTTTAAGCAAGATGTTTATTTATTTTCTGTCCATTGACACTAACGAACACAATCCCATGTCTACTGCCTAACAGGAGCGGAGATTGGACTGACGCCACGTCACGACACCATCACGTTCGTCATATCGGACGGCCAGGCCGAGAATGACCCGTCGTGCTGCCGTGACCGAGGGGACACATTTAAAAGGCCCCAGACCTACGTCCAGGAAAGCCTGCCTCTGTATGACCTGAAGGTCACCGTGTTCCCCGTGGACAGCCAGACACCTACTATTAGTACAGGTAGGGCAGATATAATGTCACAATGTTGCAGCAGAGTTGCAGCGATGCCTACCAAGCCTTTTTCCCCCATTGTCCTTATGGTTTAGATGTTGTGATGAATATCCTCGTTAGCCTTCGAAATGGGCAAACCAAATTTTTGCTCTGTAACCCGAACACTTACGAACGACTTATAGAGTAAGAGTTAATACAAACTACAAAGTAACAACCGACATCAAAATGAAATATTGATTAGAACATTCCAGTGCGTTCCGTGAATGGTTAATGAACATCTTCGACGTTGACATCTGTCTACTTCAAAGGAGATATAGTTGTGGTGGATGAGGGGAGTGTGGCTCCTATCACTGCAGCCCACCTCAGGGCCTTGGATGTGGACACTCCTCTGGATGTGCTAGTGGTCAGCCTGGTTGTTCCTCCCCAGTATGGTTACATTGAGAATACTCTGCCCAGCCCTGGCTTTGAGAAAAGCAACTCAGGCATCAGTATCGGTGAGTAGCTTAACATTTTCATACTTCTTAATACTGCAGCTTTTCTAATTATTGTTTTTGTAATGCTGTCTAATCAGAACAAATCAAATGATTCAAAGTAGGACTTTATCAATAAAAGATGTCCTTCTCTTAAAAATGGAAACCCTAAATATTACTTGTAACTGTAAAAATCCGGGACTGTTCCACCTCAGCGTCTCGCCTCTGGTCTCTGCCTAGCCTCCTTCTCCTACGAGGACATCCTGAAAGGACACGTGAACTACGTCCAGTCCAGACACCAGAGGATCGAGCCAACTGCGGACCAGTTCATGCTCTGCATCTCTGACGGGAAACACACTTCTGC
The DNA here is from genome assembly GCA_016801125.1 of Novumbra hubbsi. NCBI lineage: Eukaryota > Metazoa > Chordata > Actinopteri > Esociformes > Umbridae > Novumbra > Novumbra hubbsi. The sequence goes on along the minus strand of JACXGK010004338.1, from coordinate 9,137 downwards.
CAATGTCCCCTTCTACATCCTCATTAGCCCTGTCAATGACGAAGTCCCGGAGTTCCTTGCCAGGAACATCACGGTAAATTGGTTGAGATCCCGGAAAGTTATTGGATGGGCGCAGTTTCAATACGTTTCAATAATTAAGACGGCAAAAATACACATTTAAACCTGATTTCCATTTGAAAGGTGCAAGAAGGACAGATGAAGCAGCTGGATCCTACTGTTATAAATGTGGTGGATCTTGACATCCCCAAGAACAACCTGAGGTTCAGCCTGATCCAGGCCCCACAGCATGGTTCCATCATGGGCCGAACATATGGCAGCGGCCTGCCCCCTAATGGAGGAACCGACCACAGGCGTACGGACACCGAGTTTCTGGTCCGAGACTTCACCATGGAGGAACTAAGAAATGGTACTGTACACTGTTCATTAGAAAGTCCTCGACAGAGGATCTTCTGAAATCGATGCTATAGCCGGTGTCATTCTTGGGGTAGGTTGTATCGACTATGGTACCGTAAATGGAGAATCAATGGAAGTGATGGTCCACTTTCCCTTGGTCTTTAGGTATGTCTCTGATGTACATGCATGATGACTCTGAGAACATGGTGGATGCCTTCACCATCCAGCTGACCGATGGAAAACACCAGCTCCAGAGACAGGTGTCCGTCAAAGTCCTTCCAGTCAATGATGAGGAGCCTCGGGTTGTAAGGTAACGGGAACTGCCGAACTTTCGTCCTCAAGGAGCGTTTCTGTTACATCCTAACCACAAGCTTCCTTGTAGGACTTCTGAGCACTACACCACAGTTTCCCCAAGGGATAATAGTCAAGCAACAGTTGTTCCAACATCTGTTGGCCATCATATAGCTTACAAAATAAAATCAATGCATGCGGTGCCTGACACTACTGTCAGACAGTGTAGTTATTTATCTACTTAACAGCATTTTCTTCTGAACATGCGATGCAGCGCAGGACATCTTGAATGAAAACACGACTGTGAATAATTGTGGCTGTGTAGGAACGGTGGTCTGGATGTGGAAGCAGGAGAGGCCAGGCTGATCTCCAGTGCCAGTCTGTTAGCCCAGGACCTCGATACCCCCTCCCAGGAGATTCTCTACATGTTAGAGAAGGTTCCTACTCAGGGCCTCCTACAGGTTAAGGTTTGTACATTCTCCCCACCTCTACTGTCGCTGCTGAGACTTCAGATCCTCCAGTACAGATGCTGTCTTCCAGTAGCATGTGTTGTTTAAAAAATACACTAAAAGCAAAGTTGGGGCAAAAGGAACATTCCTCAATCCCCGTAACAGGTGTGTATGAGTTGTGTTGTACTCTGTTCTGTTCTGGCTTCTAGGTAGGCTCTGATTGGTTGACCCAGTCCACTGGGATGACCTGCACCCAGGAAACGGTAGACACGAATCGGCTGCGCTACCTCCACACGGGGCCCCTAGGGGTATCACAGGACTTCTTTACGTTTCATCTGCTGGACGGGAATAACCGCTCCCCCGCACAGCACTTCCACATCTCCCTCAAGGACATTGAGAAAGGTTTGTGTCTGGCCAGAACCCTCAAAACACACTTGTTTTGTTGTTGTTTCGATGGTATCTTGTCACTGCTGTAGCCCGACATACCAGCTGGTAGCTAGCTTCTGTATCAGGAACCTCTTCTCAAACAACAATAAACTGAAAATGTGGATTTGTAAAGTCATGGACAAATTATGTTTTGCAACAAACTGTATGGTTTGAGCCTTGAAGATTATTGCAGATTACTAGGATGTCTGTGTGGTTTTTAGTGTATGGCCAATATAACACGGCTAAGGGCGGCTGCAATTACAGCCGTGAGTCTCTACCAGCTTGGCACATCTGGAAACAGTCATTTTTGACCATTCTTCTTGTGAAGTTGGATGTGGACTTTGATGAAAAATTATTTCCATCTCTTTCCACATATTGGGGATTGGGGTCCAGGCTTTAACTGGGCCCATCAAGGACATTCACCAACTTGCACCAAAGCAACTCCAGCATTGTCTTGGCTGTGCATTTGGTCATCCGAAGACCATGAAAGCCGGGGCTATTTTTGCCGAATGCATAGTCTCTATCAGCTTCATATGGACAACTGTTCATGCCTCAATCAGGGAAAACGTAGTCGACATAATTAGCTAGCTACTGAGCTAACAACTGGTGGCTTTCATTGTCTACAACCACTTTCAGGAAACATTGCCATCTTCGTCAAGCTGGTGAATACCAGCCGTGGCGAGCGTGTGATACTCACCACGGACGTCCTGTTGGCGACAGACGGTACGGACAAACCCGAAGAGCTGCTCTACATCGTCACAGTCCCCCCGCGGCACGGCCACATGGAGTACATCAGGCACCCCGGGGTGGCCATCAGCACCTTCAGTCAGATGGACATCGCTGCCAACCTGGTGGGCTATGTCCATGACAACCGAGCCACCGCGCCGCTCGAGAGACTACAGTAATAGCAACTCTTCTACTCCGTACGACCACCCTCTGGGTCAATTCCTACCTTCACTCCAAGTTCTGTTCACTTACCCCTGTCCTTGCCAGGGTAATGACGAGTCGTATTCTGTCGCTTACCAGGTTTGTCGTGAGCAATGGCAAGGCCACCCGCAACGGCACCCTGGAGATCTCGGTGGAGACCGCAGACCGCGTTCTGCCCTCCCTGGTGGCGAACAGCGGCCTGAGAGTCCCCCAGGGCACCTCTATGGCATTGACCCCCCAGGCCCTTGCCCTGTCTGACCCCGACACCCCGCCCAGTAGCCTGGCCTTTGTTGTGGCCCAGCCTCCCCAGTACGGCACCCTGCTCCGGGGTGGAGCGGCTCTTGCTGCCGGGGGCAACTTCACCCAGTGGGACCTGCAGGAGCAGGAGGTGATCTACAGCCACGGCGGTGGCCCCTCGGAGATCGACCGATTTGCCTTCACGGCCTCGGACACGACCGACAGGGGCTTCCTGCTGGAAGGGAGGCTGCAGACGGAGCCAGTCTTCTTCACCATTCAGGCAGGACACGTTCACCTGGGCACACACACCTCCGACCGGAAATGTCCCAGGAGGGAATCAACGGTTTTCGATTTTCTGCGTTCCATCTAAAGCGCTCTCCCGTCGGTCCGTAACAGACACGACCTTGTGTTTCAGATAGAGCTGCTGGACGGCACGGCCCCTGAAGTGGTGCAGCTGCGGTCCCCGTGGAAGGCCGAGGCTCTGCCTGACGGTCGCTACGGGATTTACCTGTCGTCCCGGGAGCTCAGAGCGAAGGACGCCAACACCAAGGACGAAGACCTCACGTTCCGCATTCACAGACCGCCCTACTTTGGTTACCTGGAGAACAGTGTCACAGGTGGGTGGGCAGTCGATGGTCCTACCTGAATGGGGGGTCCTACATGCACAGTAAACCTTCCCCTGTGCTTTATGCAGGCAGCTTTGTCCAACAGCGCTTTACTCAGTGGGACCTGAACAGGAGGACCATCGTGTACATTATAGACCCGGCGACGGAAGCTCTGTCGGACAGTCTGGAGTTTAGAGTTTCAGACCCACTGGGGAATACCGGACCCTCTCACACGTGAGATGCTACCCCACGCACCACACAAACACAAGGAAAAGGCTCTGCTGCGTTTTAAGCGGACAGTCAGCGGCGGTGACGTGCGTGATCCGTGACACCTTGCGTCGAATGGTCCCCGGCGACCGTGTTGCTCGCCATGAAATGACGGATGAGGTGAACCCACCTGGAAAGGTGGAACTCCTGCTTATGGAAACGTGTCTCCCGTGGCTGTGGTCCGCAGGCTGGGGCTGGAGTGGTGCCGGGTGGAGCTGGCTGTCTCTGAGTACCAGGCATGTGAGGAGGAGGGCGCGGTCTCTCTGGGCATCCTACGGAAAGGCAACGTAGCCGAGTCCTCTTACATCACCATCAAGGTCACACATTTTCTCATTGTTTTTTTATTTTCTATCAGTTGTGTGTCTGTCGACAGTCTGTCAGAATATACATCATTTCAATATCCCCTTTTTTTTTATGCTTTCGCGCGCACACACACTCACAAACTCATTCCACTTCCCACGAAACATACGCTTTCCACACCATCCTGGTCCGCACTTTCCACAGCCTCAAAATAAGGTTACAAGTCACCGGTAAAAGCACCCATAGAGAGCCAGACAGACCCAGTGCCAACGGCTTCCTGGCTCCAGTGGGTCAGTGACGACACGCGGACTGCCGCAGCCGATATTGACTGATGGAGCGGGGCCTTCGGGGGAGATAAAAGGCATTTAACTGTGGGTTTCCATCTTTGCTGACCCTTTAGGTGAAAGAAGGCACCGCTACCGCCGGGAAGGATTTCATTCTGAACCCTTCCAGCCTAATCCAGTTCGATCCAGGTACGTGTGACTGTGTAGTGAGACGCTGAATAACCAACGCAGACGGGGGGGAGATCAGTGACTAAAACCCCTCTGCTCACCATGAAGGCGTGTCCAAACGGAGCTGGCGTATAGAAATTACCCAAGACCAACTGGAGGAGGCGCAGGAGGAGACATTTGAAGTGATGCTGGAGGCCCCTGAGGGAGCCCTGCTGGGCAGACCCTCCACAGCTCTGGTCAGGATTAGAGATGCAGGGAGAGGTCGGTCTTTTCAAAACGGTCCAGCCATATTGGGGTACAACCCTTTCGACCCCCCCCCCCCTTCCCCCAGTCAGTTGTTGTGTCCCTATCCTACAGACATTTTGATATACAGTAACTACAACATTCCTGACTTTGGATCTCTGTGCTTTTCCAGGTCAGTGTGCAGCAAGTCAGGGCCCTGTGAGCTCCAGCCTCGGGGGAAAGCAGGTCCAATCCGGGCCCTATCCCGAACACGGCGCCATTCGCCTGGAAACCTTGCCCCTCGCCGTGGTCAACCAGCAGGTGACCTGGACACGGGGCAATGGCGTACCCCAGTCTGTCCCAGCTGCTGTGCCCGCTACGGTGCCGGTTGAACCCAAGAAGATACTCAGAGTCGTGGGCAACCGAAAGACCGTGAGTTCAGACTCTACAGCAACCACTGTGTTCGCTGTGTCCAATAAATACATGACAAGACTACAGACGTGGTATGAATCCTGAATTACGATTGGATGAAAGCCTTGGTGTGATACTGTATGCCAAGGGTATGACAAAGAATGTTTTTTGGCTCTGCTGTTGTGTTGCTAACACGTTCATGTGACCAAAATACCACTCTGCAATGCATTGTTCCTAAGAACAGCTATTAGCTGTGTTATATTGGCCATGTACCACCCCCACAGTGCTTTATGAAGGATAACGTGTATACTGTTCTTATAGATTGCCCCATCGTCAGTCCGTCGCAATGGAACAGACACTGTGTTCACGGTAAGCTTAGGCTATAACCTTTTTTGCACGAACGAAATCTAACACACAGAATGCAGTCCAATAAAGCACATTTACTCACTGCTTCCGTCTGCATCTGCAGTACCACGGGATCATGTCCTTACGAGTGGAGGACGACACAACGCTGTCCCAAAGGGGAAGGAAAGCGAATATTCAGGTGGCCAGCAGAGGGCGGCAACGGGCCCCACCACCATTGGCTGTGAATCCAAAGACTGTTCCCGTCCCTAAAAGGAAAGATGACCGCCTGCCCTCGCGTTCAGAGACGGAGCTTGCCGCTGTGAAGGTGACTGGTCTTTTCATTTCTTCACACTTATTTCTGTATCCCTGAGCTGTTTACAAAAACGGTCAGCAGCCACATCAAGAGGTTCGGATCTCTACACACTTCAAAGACGATTGAAAAGTTGACCAAAATGTGTTATCTTGATGGTTGTGTCCTCAGGGGCCTTCAGGTAACTTTGGCCCTAAACCCTGTGCCCCAGGGCTGATGGGGCTCCTGCATTTCAACCAGAGCTCAGGCCGACTCCTCACCTGCAACGGGGTCTCCTGGAGGCCTTGGGCACCCACTGATGAGGTATTCAGAGACAGACCGCGACATTACGGACTAGGCCCATTCATATCATAGTCCAACATTACAGGCTAGCCCCATTGATATCATAGTCAGTTATTACAGACTAGGCCCATTCATATTATAGTCAGATATTACAGACTAAACCAATTCATGTCATTGTTATAATAGTTATGGACTAGGCCCATTCATATCTCAACATTCTAATCCAGGAAGCCAAATGTCAACATATTGTTTCATGGTTCAATAATAAACGCTGGCATCACTGGTTTCCGTTTTACCCGCCAGGCGGTCAGTGGCCAGGCGTGTGATAAGGGCTGGACCTATCACAACGGCTACTGCTACCTCCTGAGCACCGAGCACAAAGCTACGTGGAGCATCGCCTTCAAGGCATGCCGGGAGAGGTGAGCACTGGTGGGGAACGGGTGGGTTCACACAGGTGGGCGGTCGGTCAGTCGGTGGTCCATACACAGAAAAAAACCTCCCCCTGTGCTTCATGCAGGCAGTTCACTTCATACGTCTTGTTTTCAGTCACCGAGCCAGCCTGGTTAGCATTTCCTCCAAGGCCGACATGGACTGGCTGTGGGACTTCAGTGGGAGGAAACCATTCTGGATAGGTGAGGCGTCGCCTTTGTTCTCTCCGTTTTTGTCCGGAGCGCTTCGGCACGCCCGTCTTGGTCTCGCTCACCCGTCGTCCCCTCCGTGTCTCAGGCCTGAACGACAGGGAGAGCCAGGGCCGCTGGGAGTGGCTGGGGGGGGAGCCCGTCACCTACACCAACTGGAGGAGGAGCCCGGCCCGGGGGAAGCGGAAGGGAACCCGAAGTTGTGTTCTGGTGTGGAGGAAGGCCAAGTGGCAGACCAGGGACTGTAAGACGGGCAGAGGACATCGCTACGTGTGTTACCTCAAGACGTGATCCAACAGGGATCCCTACATCGCACCCGGAGTCAGAACCCTTTCGTATTCACCGCCGTGGCAACAGGAAAGGGGTCTGAATGTCAGGTTGCACATTTATACAGACCTATCAACCAATCGAATAGGTACCCAAAACCACTATCAACCAATCGAATAGGTACCCAAAACAACTATCAACCAATCGAATAGGTACCCAAAACCACTATCAACCAATCGAATAGGTATCCAAAACCACTATCAACCAATCGAATAGGTACCCAAAGGGCATTGTTCCCCTTCTGTTTCTCTCATGGCCGCAATACAGTACGTCTACAGTAAAACACAAAATTAGTTTCCGAATAAGACACAAGGTCACCTGGGAGTTAATTTCACAGACGCCCCGTTTTAGTGCTCTTCAAGCTGCGGTCGTTTAAAGTGGTAGTTTACACAAAGCCCCTTTAATGATCAGTAGGCTGACCACGTACAGATGTGTAGTACTGTTCACCTGTGTAGCATGGTGTACAGCCTTACTAGATACAGGCAACTGCTGCGGTTGTCATTCCGCAATATTTAAATTGTCTAACAGATTGTACCGTGATGTATAACGTGTATATTTTAAGCATAATTTGATCAAACCGTGTCAGTGATAGCAAAGTCATATTCAAATGTTCTTGATGGTAGTAACACTGTCTGAACAGAGTCATAAATGGGTTTGTGGAATAAAAAATGTTTCCCCTTTCATACATAAGTACTGTTGGTAGAACAACTACCCAAAGCTCAGGTTAACCTTGTCACTGTGACACAACATGGTGCTTGCTTTAGTCCACATTATCCCACATGACAACACTCACAGGACAGTAACTTCTGCTTTGGAACATGCCGGGGGATCCATTGTTGCATTCATGTTATAGTTACTACTCAATTATTGTACAGAACATCTTTTATTTTCATATTCCATTTGTTATGATGTGTGTGCAAATATTTTATGAAGTACATCACTAAATCCAGCGGTCTCTAGTGTGTCGCTTTATTAATTAATGCTTTTCAAATAGGCTACTCAGTGTGCTGACTGCAAACATGTCAATGCAACAGCCCTGCAATGGAGTTACAGTTTAGTTCTGTTCTGAAAAATTATAACATTAAGTTACATGAAAGTGTATTAACAAATTGATGTAATATACTTAATGCATGTACACCTGAGTGTTTTTACAATATCTGTTACCATTGATCACTAAAAACCCTTGGCAGCTGAAAGCAATATGGAGGATATAACAAAGATTTCTATTCCTGACAGTTTCTTTTAAAGGGGCCATTAACTTCAAAGTTGTATTGCAGTTTACAATTACAATCAGTACAAGCAAAAGTATTACTCTTGTTTTTATAAGACAAGACACAAATACCATTTATAATATCATAAGAATTTGGTTAAAATCACACAGTGCATCTTTAAGTGCATCCAGAGAACACATATTAGCTTTCGATCAGAAACACAATGGAATTCTTGATTATGTTAATTAGTTACAAGCTTCCAATAACATCCCACCCCATCCCCCAATAGGGTTGGATATTTCCGGGAACTAACCAACATTCCTTGGAAATCCTGGTTAGAGAATTTCGACTCAATTGCCAGAATTTCTAGAGCATCTGGTAGTTACTGAAACTAGAGCAGAGTAGACCAGCGTAGTAATCTCTAAGAAACGATGCACAAACAGTTTACTGTGCCTCTGATTAAGGAGAGGGTTAATATAGACAATTTCACTATAAACCAATTCAACAGTTGACTTCAATCCAATTTGAATACCCACATCTTTCACAATACCTTGACAACAAACGTATTGGGAGTTTTAGAAAAGCAAACTACCAGAATCAGTTTACATCTTATAAGGTTGACTATTTAACAGGTCTCCCCACCATTTAAAAAGGTCCACCACATAGAACATACATAACGTCTCTCAGGAACATTTACAATGGTCCCTTCCAAAATGAACCCCACATATTGGTGAACAGTAGAAGACTGCACAGTGAACAGGAGAGCCAGAGCACTGCCAGCTCAGCAGATGCTGGGATCAAATGACACAAAGACAAATGAATAGCATTGAACGAACAAAGCCAACATCTGGACTGTGGACCAGACACCCCACCAGGTTAGCTGGACTGTGGACCAGACACCCCACCAGGTTAGCTGGACTGTGGACCAGACACCCCACCAGGTTAGCTGGACTGTGGACCAGACACCCCACCAGGTTAGCTGGACTGTGGACCAGACACCCCACCAGGTTAGCTGGACTGTGGACCAGACACCCCACCAGGTTA